>CAEMYA010000092.1:10358576-10501592 GCA_903131615.1 Diplodus sargus
CACACTCTGCCTCCTGTGCGCGGGGAGGAAGTCAGTGTCATGATTATATCAAATACTTTCATACGGAATGACTCACAGGGAATTAAACCCACAACCTTGGAATTATCTGTGCATTGCTTTTTTTTTATTCAGGCAAAGGACACAGAGCCAGTGAATAGAACAAGAGCTGCAATACAAAAAATGTTGTGTTTGTTTTTTTATAAAGTTGAAAAGCAAATGAACTTGAGAGATTTAACAGTGAAGCTGAGAATGAGACCCCAAAATCAACTGCCTTACAAAGTGCATCTTTAACACGCATACAGGTGAGCATCCGTCAGCAAGACACTGAACTCCTGAAGGGGCAAAGCTGAGCTGTGACTAAAGTCTGATTCTGATTCTGCATCTTTGAGTTGTTATGGGGAAATGAAATAAAAGCTGCTAATAATTGTCCTCCGTGTGTGTGTGTGTGTGTGTGTGTGTGTTATACAGCATTATCTCAGCACCTCTGTCTGAGTACTCGGTTAGAAAGCGTCTCTAATGTGCTGGCAAAGTCATTACAGTAACAACGCAGGGACTCTGGCTGCCTGCCTCAGTGAATTCACAGTAGATTATGGTAATGAGGAGGTGAATATTGGTGTGGAAGGTCACAGTCACACTCTGAACAGGATGAACCCACTCGTTTCAGGAATATTTTGAAATGTGTTTTGAGTCATATTCAATCAGCAAGGTAGACCTTGTAAAAACAATGTTTTCTGATAGAATAGTGCAGAGTTTACAAGGTCAAAAATATGAATGGACTCCTATTAGCTTTTACAGGCCGAGGTGTACGCATGACAATCCCTGCATTTGGCCCGCTCCCTCTCCTCATTCTTTAAAGGTGCGATATATAAGAATTGGACACCTGTTGTGTTCATACTCCCAACTAATAGGGGCAGCATATCACCAAAGTAACCGATGACAGCTGCCAACTGTATTCTGTTTATTCATCCATGACTTAAGCGATTGTTAGCATGTTAGCTCAGTTAGCTGTGCAGTGTTGGTGTTCAAGCCGCTAGCACAAAGAGGTGTCCAGGCTAGCTGGCTAGCATGTTAACTTAAGTTGATATCACAATACATCTTTTGACAGAACGTCAAGCCTGTTTGTCAAAAATTCCTTCACAATATGTTGATCATTTTAGTTGATTTTTGAAAGTTTTAAACTAAAATTCTCACATATTTAAAGGTATTGTTGTAAGAGTAGTGTCGCTCCTGAACAGGGCAGTGTGTGGGTGTGTGTGTGTGTGTGCATATATGTGTATGAGCTAATGCGAGAGGGTAAGTAACAGAACACTGATGGTGAATGCGAGCAGAGGGAAATTAGCATTGAGTTGTTCGTCTGGCACTAAACGTACAGTATGTCTCCATGTTTCAGTGAAATGCTGCTGCTTTTCAAGAACAAGAAAAGTCTAACCTGTTGTTTGCCTACTACTGAAGAAGTGAAGGAGGTTAGCCTGAGGAAAAATCTCCACGCTGTGCTTCTAAATACGATGCAGAAGTTGAGCAGGAAAGGCTCACGGTATGTTCACTGTGGCTGCTATCCAATGTTAGCTAAAGTTGTAGAAAGTAATTCCGTGACTAAGCTGTATGCCATTACGAGCTACCTACGTCTCCAGTGTCTTCTGACGGGACTTTAGACAAAGGTTTGTATGGACAGAACGGCACAGTTACCCTCCCAAAACGCAGTGGTTGAAGCTGGCTTTTTTGTTGGCCACGAAGTTTGGAGAATCACAGCTGCACCTTGAAACATTAATTCATTTGCCTGTGTAGGGACTATTTTATTGAAATATGTGCTTTTCCAACAATTTTTGGTTTATACCAGATAACAGTGCATTTTGTTTGGTCATACGTTGCTATAACGTCTTGGTAAATGCCAGATGGTACGTCAGAGAGTGAGGAAGGAATTTCCATTGAGTGGATTTTGTGTCATGCCGCTTCAGTGACTTCAAGTTGTGATAAGCAGCTATGGGCAGGCTGGTTCCCATGAATTCCCATGAAAGCCAAGGGCAGTTTCACACCACTCAGCGAGGCTTTCTCCAGCATGGCTGACCTCTGACCTTTACGTGTTGATACACCCCGTGCCCTATGAGAGAACGGAGGTCAGGTTAATGTGGTCTGTGGGCTTGGGCATTTCTGTAGAACCACAGAGATTCATTGGTTAATAGTATGTTGTGACATTTGACCAAAAACTTGCATTTGGATATTGCACTTGTCCATGATGGGATTTTGATAATATTAAAACATACTCTCTCAGGCCTATCAGAGCTGTATTTAAATCTACTTCTATAAAAATATTTATGTGTATTCTATGTCTGTGTGTTAAGTTTTGACTGAGCTATGATTTTGACAAGTCATACAGTTACTTGGCAGGACATTTTGTCTCTGTGCTGTGGGATGTCGATGTCTGTTATAGACCATATCTTTTCAATTTTGTCGAAACGCTGTCCGGAACAATGAATTGAATTACTGACGAGTACAATGAATAATATTAAATTCCCCAGCTCCCCTAGTATTGTCAGAATGGACTTTTGTTCTCACTCTAAGTTCAGACACACAACCCTGTCAGTGTGGTTTGTAGTTGAGTTTACTAATTAGCCCATAAGTCTGGTGTCTAATTGGCAAAAAGAAAGAACGAAAAGAAAAAAGACTGTCGACAGTTGCTATCATTTTAAAGCTTTTTGAAGGATTAAATAGGTCAGATTCAGGTGCAACAGCTGCCATAACAGTCTTATGAAACTTGGAGGAAGACGATTTGTTTACTGCGGCTGCACGTTGTGTCAAATGTTAAAGATCAGCGTTGACCTGTTGATTCTGACTGCGCCTGCCTTATGCCTCTTTGTTAAAGTGAAACACAAACAGGCAAATAAAAGGCTGCAAGCAACAAGCATATAAATCAATTGCAGATTCAATAACAAGGACTAAAAATGACATTAGAAACAAGCAGCGCTGGAAGAAGTATTCAGATCCATGCATTCAAAACTGAAGTATTTTCAGCTTAGTGCACTCAGCAAACTATGCAGGATTTGTTCGTGGCGGTCTGTAAACACACCATTGCCCCAATTATTTGTTCTAGCATTAGTTTATCAGTCAGAACTATGACCTATATTGCAGCTGGAGTCTCTGTTAACAGTGACAAACAGGCAGATCTGTGTCATATACACCAGTCACCTCTAAGAAAAGACTGTATCGTCACTGTCTTATCTTTTATAAATGATGCGGCTCTTTATCCCTGGCATTAACATGTCTCGACTTTTGTCTTGAGTGACCAGTGTTGACCGGATCTCACGTTCCTGCTCTATATGTCACGATCCTGGGTTTTATTGTTTTATTTTGACACCATGCCCTTGTGTGTCTCTTCTTGCGTTTCAGTTTCTCCTATGTGTTATTCCCTTCGTTACCTCACCTGTCTTTTTCCTGTCAGTGTCCCTGTGTATATAGTCTTTGTCCATCCTCATGTGTTTGTCAGTTCCTTTTGTGATGTCCTCCGTGTTGTTTTCTGGTCACCCCGTCTGTCTGTCTTATCTAGTGTCTCCTCGTGTCCCCAGTTTGTGTGTGTGTGTGTGTGTGTGTGTGTGTGTGTGTGTGTGTGTGTGTGCACGTGTCTGCATTTGCGTCTTACAATATAACCTCACCATTACAGTATATGGAAATAAACATGTACATCGCTGGAACAAATTGACACAAGGTTTTTTTTACACAAGGATAATAAATCACTGGATGTACAACATTTGGTGAATTTACAAGATGGACCAAATAATTAAGAATTTGTCATAGTCAGCATTCCACAATCATTAATGTTTCTCAGTACTCAACAACTCCCTCTCTGTCTCCCTCTTTGTCTCCTTGCTGTCATTGCCTCTGTGGTTGCTGTGGTTGCTTTGACCTGCAGTATAGTATGTGGTGTTGCTGTCTGCTGTAGTAGCAAACATTTTAAAATGATTGTAAATTGTTGTCTTCAGATATAAGTTAACATGGCCTATCAAATCAATCAACACAACAAACATACTTGAATGTCACACATCTTTTGCTGTGATGTCATTACAGAGACTGGCCTATCGGCATCATCAACTGTGACTGACTTCCAGCTTGTCTGATTGCCCGAATGCCTGTCTTTGTCCAAAACATGTTATAAAAGCAAAAGGTGAATACCGTACAAATGAGGCTAAGCGGCGGCAGCATCGGATCATGTGTGGCGCTCCTGAGACTGGACATCCTGTTCAGGACTTACAGGAAAGCAGAATGGTACCGTAACAGATTTGAAGAACAGACGAAAGTGATTTTTTGTCCCCCTCCTGCTGTAGCGTCATCTGTCAATGTGACGTGTTTTCTCTGTGTTCGGACACTAATAGGCTGCCTCCTCCTGTTATTGTGTGTTGTGGATCCTTGGCCTGTGTTTGTGCGTCTGGTGACAGGGAGGACACAATATTGGCCGTGCAGACTCACCCCATAAAAGCTAATTGCCTTTGGCACCGAGCTGGCCTCCCCCTAATGAACCATGTGCCTGAGGTTAATTCAATTTGCACAGGAGCTGTACAGCAGGTCACAGTGTTTCTCTGAAAAAACCAACAGTAGATGACAGAAAATGGGGGAAAAGATACCCATGAGTGAATTTATGACATCATGAATAATGTATGAGAACAGAGTAAAAATCGGTAGAGTAAAATCGGCCTATAGTCAGAACGTTTTGCCATTACGGCTACGAACGTTCACGCAGCCGTCCCCTGGGATTTCAGACTGACATTTAACTTTAAAGGAACAATTAATGATTAGTGTATGGTAAAATGCTCCTTGTTCAAATGTGAGAGTTGCTTAAATGTTGAAGGATTTTGGACTCTGTGTCATGAATAAGATGTGGCATGGCTAGACGACCCCTGACTTACTGTATATAACATAAGGTAGCAACAGAACAGTTGTTACATACTTCATGACGGTGATCATGCCTTCTCCAAAGCAATGACCCGTTGATGTGTACTGGACCATAACTGTCAGCCTGTCAATCTAAGTTTGTGTTGATACCTTATGTGGAGAGGAGAATTGGCCCTCATATGAATTCCTGACGACTCCCCCACCGCTCAGACGAAGAGGATCTCCCCTCCTCTTGCATCCGGATATGTTCTAATCCAAACACTGACTTTTAACAGTTTAATACCCGCATTAGTTTTCTGTTTTTTGTCTTTTTTTGCTTTGCAGTTAGTGGTGGGAGTCATTGTTTTGTTGTTGCGCAGAGCGTATTTGTATAGAGATTAGTTACAGATTACAGATTAAACACATATTTAGGGGGCACCGTTTAGCTCAGTTGGTAGAGTGGGCGTCCCATGTACAGAGGCTTTGTCCTCGCTGCAGCGGACCTGGGTTCGACTCCCTTAGGGCCTCTGCTGTGTGTCTCTCCCCCTCTCTCTCATCCTGTTTCCTGTCACCTCTTCAGCTACTCTATCAAGAGAGCCATAAAAGGCCCAAAAAATACTTAACAAAACAAAACAAAACAAAACATATATTTAGAAATAAAAGAAGGAGCGCTCTTCATGATCGATGAGCAATTGAAAAGTGAACTGATGTGTACCCTTTCCATCTTACATTATTCTAAATAAAAAGCTTTCATAAGAGGTTTATTAGCATTGGTGCTATGAAACCTAATATACTAAGTTGTATATACTGTGTGCTGGGTGAGTAGCTTTCTAGTGATTGGATGGCAGCCTGTTCTCTTAGTACATAAATGCGATGAATGGTCTGCTGCTACATAAGACGTTCTGCACTTTTCTATATTTATTGGGTAGCAGAACCGAGTGTCCCTTGAAATATGTAATACATCCCTTATGTCGGTTGAAAAAACCTTGAAGGCCAAATATAAAAATGCGTGGAAACATTCATTATGTTGCATAAAAGGCCGATTCTCTACCTATAAATCTTTCTTAGTTATGACTGTAGATAAATGATCTTTAATGGCTTTTCATAAAGTCTTAACACGGTCATCCTTCAACAACATAATAAAAGAAGAAGAGAGAAAGAAGGAGTCCTTTTATCTCTCTTTCCGCAGTTATCCAGGTTTTCAGTCTGCCGCAGGGGTCAACTGTTATGACTTTCAGATCTTGCCCTATGGGACTCAAAGTACAGCATCACAAGCTCTCTTCCAAATATTCGATCACAAGGTGGCTTTCCCCGCAAGCCTGCCTGCTGTTTACTCAGAGCGGAGCGTGGACTTGGGAACATGACGGAGGAGCTGATGTCTGCGTCTGTGCTGACATGTCTTACACGATGTCAGACAACTGGCCGCTTGTTAAAAACCGCCTCGATGTTCGGCCTCATAACTCGGGCAGATGTGGCACCTCTGACCCTTGAACCCCGGAAAATAAAAGCAAAAAACAGACGCGTAAACATGGCAGCTAATGGCTTTCCTACCCACCTCAGCGCTCACCATATGGTAACCAAAAAAACAAACAGTGTCTGAATGGCGCCTGTGTTCTCCGCCGACAGTTGGCCTGGAAGGGAGTGACGTTCTCGCAGTGACCCCTCTGGTTGCCTCTGAACCAAATATCACAGGAGATGCTTTGGCTTGATGTGGCGAATCAGCAGACAACACAGTGGGGTTATGACGCAGGCGGTTATAGAAGCTGATGCTCTATTGTTTTGGCAGCTTCAATTTGATGGTCTCTTATAAAAGGTAGAGTATGAGACTATGAGAGAGATACATTTTTTTCTGTTGTTTTGGAACTGTAATGGAGAACAGGGTCCTTGGTATAGGCCTGATAGCTTCTTGACCTCTCCTGACACAACGACTACTTTTTATCAATCATCCGATTTTTAATAGCTGCGCTTTGACCTCATCAGTGCAAAGTAGTTCCAATGGGGGACGAGGGCCGGCTGTAGCTCATGAGGTAGAGCATTAATTGGAAGGTTGCTGGTACGAATCGTTGGCTCCCCAGCTGCATATCGTAGTATCCTTGAGCAGGATATTGATCCCCCAATGGTCCTGATGAGCAGCTTCTGCCATCATTGTATGAATGTGTATGTGAATGTGTTGCAAAGTGCTTTGAGCCGGCGGTAGACTGGAAAAGTCTATTTACATTTCACAGTGAGATCGGAGGTTTCACCACAGAAGACTGATTATAGCCATGTTTTGCTTTTAAACATTTTTTAATATCATTTAGATATTGTCGTTTGTTATTTGTATGAACTGACCCTTTAATAGTAATTTTTACTCTTGTACAACTGTGGCTAATCCTTCTGCGTTTTAACGAGCAGCAGGTGAGCTCTGTGTGTATGTGTGTGTGTGTGTGTGTGTGTGTGTTCGCGCGTGTGTGATCGCAGTAAAATATTTCAAATCTTCCTCCACATTCGTCCTCCCTGTCACACCTTAACCGGCTCGACGCTCTCTCCTCTCTCCTCCATCCTTTATTCTCCTTCCATCTTTTCATCCTTTCAGTGGACGCTGCAGGAATTCTCCTCTCCTAATCAAAAGATTACAGATGTGTATGAACATCCCCCACTGTGCCTCTGAACACGTGTGCGCGTTGCCATGTCGTTGCATTTGCACGGGTACACTTTGTATGTGAGGGAAGCCTGCCAGGGAGGGTGTGTGTGTGTGTGTGCGCGCACGTGGGTGGGCGTGAATAGTCTCTGTGGAGATGGAAACCTGCTCGCTGCTCATTGGCTCACAGATGTGGAGGGGGGGGCATGGCTTTCTTCAAGGAGCTGTGAGAGGAAGATGAGGGTGGAGGGATGTGGAGAGGGGGGGAGCGTACAGTTACAGTAACAGTGAGGAAGAAGCTGAAGAAGCAAGAGAGGGAAGAAAAGGATGGATGACAGTCAGCAGAGATGTGCAGTCGAGTGTGTGTACAAATACATGGAGTTAGTTTTTGTTGCTCTCTGTGTAATTTTATTCAACTTGCTTTTGTAAGGTGTCCCTGAGTGCTTCAAAGTGCCTTGAACTAAATTGTGTTATTATAATTTGTAACAGGAGCAACTGGTACTAATTAGAAATTAGAGGTAGACCGCTTATCGCTCTGGACAATTATCGAAGCCAATATTCACTATTTATTGCAATTATCGGTGTTTTTTTTGTTTTGTTTGTATATCTGATTGCCTATACAATAAAAAAACATTTAAAATGCAGTACTTTGGCTCTGATGCAGCGTCCTTTTTCTGTCCACAACACTATCTGACCTTTAGTTGATTAAGTTTGAACATTTCAGGAAATAGTACGTGTTGTCATTTTTGAAGGGCTTCAAACCAGCTTCCTGTAGTGTTTCTGTTGTGGCACCAACATTTTCTTTAAATTTCTCTAGTATAAAGTTTGACTGTGAAATTCAGGCAAAAATGACCCCAGCTCAGTTCTCAGGGTGTGAGCTTTAGAGTTTTTACTCATAAAAAGACTCACAGCAGAATTTCAAAGGGCTATTGTCTTAACTTGTATTGGGACTCTGGTAAGAAAAACATATATATATATATATAACAGACTGCTAAATTTGATATAACAAAACTAGAAAAACTAATTTTATTATGTGATCAATGTTGTTTCCACCAAATTTTAGTGAGTATACTACATTCTAAATTTAAGATTTGATGATATTCGTACAGTGAAAAAAATAGTCATGGTGTAAAAGGGGGAGAAAAAGGAAAGAGTGAGAGATGGAGGAGGGAGGAAGAAAAGAAAGGAGTCAGAATGAGTGTGTGAAAGAGAAAAGGCAAAGGCTGGACTAGAGGGAGTGAAGAAAATGGGACTGGGGAAACATTTGTGTGTGTGTGAGAGAGAGGAGGGGAGGGTACACCAGTGTGTGTGTGTGTGTGTGTGTGTGAGTGTGTGTGTGTGTTAGTGAGAGAGAGAGAGAGAGAGAGAGAGAGAGAGAGAGAGAGAGGGCAAGCAAGCAGCAGGGGGAGGAGAGCAAAGCAGCAGTGGCAGCGCTGCATCATCATTACTGCCACCACAGCAGCGAGGAGAGGCAGTTTACAGGCTGCCTTCCTGATATCTCCCTCTGTCTCTCTCATGCACACACACATTCATGGATGCACACTCGCTCACTTTACACACAGTGGAAGACAGCCGCCGGCCTGAGCCTCACTAGAAGCTTTTTACAGTGAGGAGCTCCTGGCGACATTATCCTTCACCTCTGGATGTTTGCCTGCCTGCCTGCGCCCGTCCGTCTCTAGGACTCGTCCTGCTCCAGAGGCTGTGGGTGTCTGTCACAGGACCATGGACGAGGCTGCCACTTCAAGATCCGATCCCGCTTGTTTGGACTCTCCCCCATTTGTTTGCTGAGACAGCTATGGCTGTCGGCATGGAGGAGTGTTAACATCGAATCTGCTGGGAAATTTCGGCATTGTTTTTACCTCCCTTTTTCTTTGCTGGCACTCAAAGAGCAGCAGTGGATGCCTGGATTTTTTTGGTGGCTGCGTGCCGGAGCAGAGTGCTTACCTCAGGTTTTGCAGTCAAGGGGGGATATGGTAAACAGCTGCAAGGGGAGGACGGTTTGCACTGCAGCATTAGACTGGCATCTCCTGCTCAGGGTTGGGGATCCTTTTTGACTCTCGGGGTTTCACACATGCACGTATATCACACCCAGCAGCAACAGAAGCAGCAGCAGTAGTAGAGCCTGGCTGCATTTTTGCATAGACTGATGAATTACTGCTTCTTGAAGACAGGCTCCCTGAGGGGGAAAAGATGCTGATTTAAGAGATACAAGAGGCACGATTTTGTTTTAGGATCAGAGGACGCAATGGGCAACTTCATAATTAAGATTGACACTTGGGTAACAGGATGACCACTGCGTAGAGCTGAAACTGCCCCCCGTCCGTTCTCCAGTCCAAACATGAACTCTTCCTCTGATGTGAACCAAAGCGGTTCTCCCCCGTTCTGCCTGCTGGGTGCCGTGGGTTACTCCCATAGGCTGGATACCTGCGTGCTAGAAGTGGTCGTCATCCTCTTCCTCACTGTGCTCATCATCGCCGGCAACCTGGTGGTGATCTTCGTATTCCACTGTGCCCCACTGTTGCACCACCACACCACCAGCCACTTCATCCAGACTATGGCCTATGCCGACCTGCTGGTGGGCGTCAGCTGCCTGGTGCCCTCGCTGTCCCTCCTCCACTATCTTCGGGGCCTGAATGAGGAGCTCACCTGTAAGGTGTTTGGCTATATGGTTTCTGTCCTGAAGAGCGTCTCCATGGCATCGCTAGCATGCATCAGCGTGGACCGCTACATAGCCATCACCCGCCCACTGTCGTATGCCACGCTGGTGACGCCATGCCGGCTTAGGGTGTGCATCGTCCTCATCTGGGTTTACTCTGCTTTGATCTTCCTGCCATCCTTCTTCGGCTGGGGGAAGCCTGGTTACCACGGGGACATATTTCAGTGGTGCGCAGACTCCTGGAAGACCAACCCGGGGTTCAGCACCTTCATTGTGGGGCTGCTCTACGCACCAGCAGCGCTCACCGTCTGCTTCACCTACGGGAGTATATTCAGGATCTGCCGGCAGCACACGCGGGAGATCACCCAGCGCCACGCCCGCTTCAGCTCGCAGGCCGATGGCGATAAAGGTGACCAGCGGTGCGAGGGCTGCCCAGACAAACGCTACGCCATGGTGTTGTTCCGCATCACCAGTGTGTTCTACGTGCTGTGGATGCCATACATTCTCTACTTCCTCCTGGAGAGCGCTGGGCTGTATCACCACAAGGTGGCATCCTTCCTCACCACATGGTTGGCAATCAGCAACAGCTTCTGTAACTGTCTCATCTACAGCCTCTCAAACAGCGTCTTCCGGAAAGGTCTATGCCGTCTCTTTAGCCCGTTGTTTCCTTCCTGTCTCGGCTGCATGGATGCCAAGAAGGCTCCAGCTCCAGTCAGCCCACGACCAGACCCTTGATGCCAAGTACGAGTTCCCATGATGATGGACTCGGCTCAGTCACTTTGGCAGCATCGGCCCTCTGTGTGTGCTTTGCTCTCAGCTGCGTAGCATGACACAGGTCTTTTTGGTCCCGCAGTGAAATGTGTTGAGGACCCCCCCCCCGTACGGAGCACAATAAGGTGCCCGTGCAGATGCCTGTTGGTCGTCTCAAAGGCTGATTTTGCGGAAAAGAAGGCTGTGAAACTCCTTCTGGGTCTTCCTTGAATGCTCCTCTGTGTGATGCTGCTCTTTCAATCATCACAAGCTGGCGTCACGAAGTAAAAAAGTTTGATATCGATGAAGAGAGTTGGACTGCGGGCATGAGATTCATGTGCGTCCGTTCAGAGGATTTAATGAACTCTCTTGCCTGCTCTGACTCAACAACTCCCAGATGCAAAAAAAAAAAGGAAAGCACAATGCGACTTGTGTTGTGCGATCCACTGAAATGCAAATAATATTTTAAATCTTTTCAAGCCTGACTGAAAAATCTGCAAATTGTCTTGGTTATTTCAGGGTAGAATTAGCAAAAAAATGTTAAACACTTGAAACACACTACTGATCTGTGTCCCTCGGGGGAAACTCCAGATGCTAACGAGTTTAATGTGTTATGTGGAAAATAATTTACCAAGAAAATCATCTGATAATCAGCCTGTGTGTGCGTGCGTGTGTGTGCGTGTGTGTGTGTGTGTGTGTGTGTGTGCGCGCACGTGTGTGAGTTCAAAATTTGTATCGGATGGACTTGGACTCTCATTTCCCAGAGAAAAGATTGAGGTTTAGGCAGGAGCTTGTGCGTTTTCTTCTCTATTGAAGTTAGGTGTTAGTAGGAAGCTCCAAGTATGTTTACACAGTCTCGGGTTTCACACAGAAATGTTGATTTAAGATTTCAGCTTTACTTTCTAAAATGGCTGCTGGCACTTTTCCAGCAGATGGTGTATCTTCATCACAGAAACACTCAGTTGTATTTATTTGGAGAGTTTTATTCTCTGTTTGCATTTCTTCCTCAGGTCGATCAGCAGTTCTTTTTTAAGCCTCTGGGCTGTTTGCCTTTGATCTCAGCCAAAACAGTACATGACTCTTAAATCACAAGCCACGTAGCGACCTAAGATAATCACCTCCTGACTTGTTTTACTGGCGGTGTCTGCATTGATAATGAATCTGCTGTCTGCCAGGATCCATGCGACCTTCAGTGCGAAGACTGACTTCATTGTAATCTGTAACTTTCCTGCTTGTCTCCTTCTGTAGCCCTTCACCAGATTAGTGCAAAGTGGAAGAGAAGTGCTAACGCCGTGCAAACCTTAGAGAGGAAGAGGGTCTGAGCGCTTTTCTGAGAGCCAGTGACAGCTTGTGGCTTTTTTGCTTCATGTAAATATACTTCATAGTAAAAATATTTAAACAGTGGCTAACTGGATCCTTTGGGGGATTTTGGCTGCCCCGATGTAAAAGTAGCCCTTGAGGATTACAAACGATTTTGTGAATATAGTGTTATGTTTTATAAGATAACTTATTCGTCACAGCCAAGTGGTCTGTCATGCTGCACTCTGGACTGGACCTGTATTTTTTCTACAGTGTCTAAAGAAGTGTTTCTTTTTATACTGCAGGAAGATAAAAGGCCTTTGGATATCAGATAGTTTGGTTTTAAAGTCACAATGAAATGGCATTTTTGAGAGCGTCTTGCTCCTAAGTATGTTAGCAGTTGCAAGTTAAGAGGTAACAGAAACCAAATTGTACAGTACAGTTGTTCAGAAAAAATCATAATAAAACTGTACAGCTTGAATGAGTTTGTCTGAATTCCTTAGATCCAGTGAAGGGAAATTTTAATGCCGCAGCATACATCAATATTTCCAGAGGCAAAACAGCATTTTTTATAAGAATAGAATTTATATCATACATGCCACATAAATGTATGGAATCAGCATGCAAAATATACGCTAAACTAAAGGAACTGGCCTAAAAACCAAACCACAGTTTCTGCAGTATGGTGTTAATTAGTTAATTTAACAGGGAAGACATAATAGTTCATGTCAATAAACATGGTGGTAAATGAGCCAGAATTAGCCAAAAGGCTAAAGAACTTGATGTCATATTTACTGCACTCTTATCAGCACAATGAGCATGAAAGCTATATCATTTTTAACAAGATTCTCTCAGCTAGCTTAAGCTTAAGCTACACCTTTTCAGTTGTTTTATGTGGATATTCCAAATCACATTTTTGATGAACAGACATAATTTCATTTCATCATCTGTGAATTTAGATCTGCTAAAAGTTGACTAGCCTGGCTTAGCAGAGTAGCATAACTGCCATCTCAGCCTCTGACTTTCGTGGAATTTCACATTATTTATTGTGGTCAAGCTACTTTTAAATCACCCATGTAATGATATTAAATTAAGTATTAAAGTATTATTCCCATTTCAAGTGGACTGTTACCAAATAGTGGAGGGATATACAGCGTTGTTCATTCATCTATTATGTTTGGTCTGTGCCAATGATTTTGGGGCCTACATCTATTATGCCTGTTTCACAGTTTCCCAGCCAGCGTGAATATGTTTTACCCTTTATTTGTCAACTTCGACTTTTCTAAAGGGCACCCACACACATTTGGTCATACATTGTAATACATATGATTCAAAAACATATTCCAGATATAAAATGTAGATATAAATATAGATATATATATATTCACTTTTTAACATGAGTTCTATCACAAACTATATCATTTCAAAAACGTCCTCAGTAGGCTGTGTTGTGTGGCTGTCATTTGCAATTAACAACTTTTTTTTTTAGACTTGTGTTTAATTTCATTGTGACTTTAAATTAAATTAATTTATTGCTAAAGAAAGAATTGTTTTACACTTTCCCTATAGAAACACCACATGTCATCACAGGGGTTAAGGGTCAGAGGTAAGACTACGGTCAGGGTTTAGACTTTAACTGTAGGACATTTCCGGTGCATCGGGGGGTACACCAGCTGCTGTCAGGGGGATCAAAAGTCCCACTGACCCTGATGCCCCCCAGTATGTTCTATTTATATAACATTTTCTATGTATGAGTATGAGTATGTGTTATGTATACATTATCTGCCTTGAAAAGGTAATTTCCTGCAAAGTATTGACACGTTTGATCCCTGCTTGATTCTGTGTAAAAGATGCTCCTCCGACTGATTTTGACTGCATGATTCTGGATCTATGTTCCTGTCTCATGATGCTACTGAAAGCAGTTCACTGACTGTACTCTTTGTCTTAGTATCCTTACTACTGTTGTGTAATACAGATGGCTTATCATGTTTTTTACAAGGGCCAAGAGTCCCTGGTTGCTACGGAACATTTACGAAAACAAGAATGACCTGCAGAAAACCTTCTGGCATGTCTTTAATCTTCCCCTGATGCTGCTGACAGGACAAAATGAACCAAATCTGCAAAAAGGGAAGTTCTGTAAGAAACTGAAACAAAAAAAAAAAAACATTTGAAATTATACAGTCATTTTGACAATTTTTTGCAGTTTTGTGTTATTTTCCTTGCCAGCAGAGCGATGCTGCTCAACAAAACATGGGAGTCAGTGCAATACAGCCTGCTGGTGTTTCCTTAAATCACAACAAAACCAATAATACAAGAAGAAGAAATAACAGAATGACAGGGCTTTAATCTCCTTAATGCTAGATGGGCTGTTTGTTATTCATCAGCATGTGATCTGAACAATTCACTTTGAAAATCCGCCGCAGATTACTGTAAATATGTAGGTGTTATCATGTGATTAAACTGAGATACTCTGATAAGTGTCTTTCGGATTGATTTGATATCAAAATCCAATTTTTCACAGCATAGCTGGGATGGCCTTTTTAAAAATTAAAGCAAATTGCGATGAATTATCACTTCCTCAATCCCAACAACAACATAACAATCCCTAGCAGCTTGATCCCAACCCCTCATCCCCATTGCTTTGCCAATTATTCTTGCTGTGTTAAGAGCTGGTGTGACTGGGCCTTTATTCTTAATTTTTGTCTTTGAATACAGACCAGTGCTTGTTAAGGGGTGAGATAAGTAAATACACAGAGTAAAACCAGCCATTTCCTGTATTATTAAACATTAATTCTGAGTACAATAATTGACAGTAATTCAGCAGTACAGTACTGCATTCTGATTACTATAATGTGTTTTTAAGCTGATTGTACAGTGTCAATTTAAATTACATTTCCCCCAAAATGTAAAATCTAACATGTTACAAAGTTTTGCAATGCTTGTAATCCCTCCAGCTGTAATGCATTCCTCCGGCTGTATCCAGTGTGTCCCTCTGCAGAGAGTCCTGCTTTGTTTGGCTCACATGACTGTTCTGTTTCACATGATGTGACTATTTGCGTTTGATGCCATTGATTAGACTCACATGAAAGTTACTGATTTGGTGAGAGAACATTGTACAGCGTTCTACTTTGGCATAACTGAGAGATGTTGTCGTTGATATGGAAGTCGATTCAGAAATGCTGTGATGATGTAACTGTGTTTTGATCAATAAGGTTTGATAAAGACCAACACTAATATGTCTCGAATGAAGTGGATTGCTGATTTCTTTCGCAGCGGATTGATGATTTGACAATTTTCATGCATGACAAAAGTCTGAAACAGCCATCTCTGACTTGCGCAGCAACAAAAACCAGACTAATAAAATTATTTTTGGGTCAGCTGCTTGTAACGAAAGGTTGAGTCATAATTGTGCTTCAAAGATACACTCTATGATGTGATTATGTGTCCTCAAATATGGCCCGATTGACCTGCTCGATGGCCCTGCGCAAAACTGAGCTGCAGTTAACCCCCTTTTCTTCCTACTCTTCTGTACTATGTGTACAGCTTTTCTATGCCATAATTCCTGGCCACTGATTAGCAGTGTGGTAAATTGATTCAACACAGTAATTCATGAATAAAGATATTAAAAAATATGAATATTATCAGCTTAGCTTTCAGTATCACAAGTAAAAGTACTCTCTTTGCAGAACAATGTCCATGTCAGTGTATAACTATTGTATATGGTTTGGATCAATATTACTACCACATGAGTCATTTTACCGCTGCAGGTGTTCATGGTTAAGCTCATATTAAGTCCTTTGTCCACTGATGGATAGTTAAATCTACAGCAATGCATCATATTCATACATATCAGATCATCATATGTTTGTGTTGTCACTGTCCTGTGGCAATCACATACTGTATTACTAAAAAGTCAACTTTCACAACAGCTACTTTCAACAGCCTTGTTTCGGCTTTGTGATGATGTTTTTTTTTCCATCTGATTCAAGGGGTTTTCAAACAGTTTATTAATCTTAAGAAGTAGGTAAATGTCCTTGATGCTTAAAGGAACACTTACAGTTTAGCACAAATGTTCACAGTCACTATTATAACCTTTGAAGACACATGGTGTTTCCTAGAAGAGTCTGAAAAGTAACTAAATCTTAATCTGTGATTTAGTGGCGTATATTACCAAATAAAATAAAAAAATCAGAACAAACCATGATATAGATGAAATCCTCTAATGTGGCATGTGCAATTTCATCTCAAGATATTGAGATATGGTGGTATTGTAAAATTCCCGTAAATTCAATCTTTTTCAGCTTCTCCTAAAACAACAAAGTTACAGAAACAACAAATGGCTTAGTGGCAGTCGCAGCAAAAAAAGTATGCACGATAATTTCTTGGTTAGGTGTAGAAATTATCATCATGGTTAGGGTTTCAGTCCATACGTTACTTCTGTAACTTCTGTAACAAATGTACCAATGTTGTCTACATATCTTATGTCAGGTCATGTACATGTACATGACATTACTTCACTACAGGAGTAAGAAAAACCCTCCATCCTCCTTGACGTCCTCCTGACTTGTTACTCATTTTATGAGTACTGAGTAGGACAGGCTCAGGAAGTTAGTGTTGATGGATAAAGTAACCCTCCAGTGAGGATGTCATCACATTAAAGCTAATATCTTAATGGCATAACATTGCCACAAAACAGCTCTGATCACCTTATTCGCAACAGTGCACACAATGGTGTAACACACCTGGAGGTATAGACAGTATGGCAAAATGTCTGACCGTATATAAATATATATCTCTTATTTTCTTTAATGATATAGAAAAAAAAGCATAATTGTGTCCATCGTAAATCAAATGTTTCCTGTTCAGCGTTTCTAGCTGTGTCACAAACTTTCATTTAGATTTTTATTCCAGCTATTTCCATTATTGTTTAATTTCCCACCTGTTCTGTACATTTTCACAATTGGTCGATTGATTGTCGATCACAAACACATTAAAAACAGTTCAAAAACAAACATCCGCTTGGTTTTGCCAACAGTCCCAAACTCAAATATTTTCATTTTTGCAATGATTTAAACACAGAAGCACGAAAATAAAACAATCAAAATCAAAATTAAACCATAGCTGAAAAAAGTCTAAATCGTTTCTGACTATTGACTTACAGATTGATCAAAAGGTATCGTCATGTTTCAGCCCAATTTCTTTTCATCTGAGCCAGTTTGTCTGTTGCATGTCCTCTGAAATGTGTAGAAATCAGCTCAATGTCAATTAATCTTGGTGCTGTATCGTAAGCAAATGGACTCGTTTCACTTTTTGAAAACATTTCACCTCTCACCCAAAAGACTTTTCACCTCTCCTCTTCAGTCCTAACTCTAGAAGAGGAAGCCTCTTCTATGAGAGGTGAAACATCTTCAAGAAACTCAAACAAGTCCAGTTGCCTACGATACAGCACCTAGATTTACAATGACCTGGATGACTGAGAACCTTCAACAATGTCAATTCGAGTAAATTTCCCCATCAGGTCCCTTGTTCCTTGAGATTGGACTGTTTCACAGTGTTATGACTTGAAATTCTGAGTATGTGATTTTTGCTCTGATTACTTTTTGACCACTTAATGGAAGCTGCTTCCTGCGTTTCATTTGGTTTGTTGTCTGGCACAGATGGATCCCACGAAGCTTCCCCTCTCACAGCTTTGATCTGCTGATTCAAAAACATGTTATGTCAAAGTTTATGTTTTTATTTTCCTGTGGGAAAATCATGATGTTGTCAGACTCTGACTGCAGTCAGGAGTTACATAGAGCCTTGATCCCCCGGGGGAAATGCTTTTTCACAGAGGCTAACAGTGCCAAATTTGGACCAGGACTGAGAGCAGTGAGGGGGGTTGAGGTTTAGATGTGGGCGATATTTTATGTATTTAGCTTGGAACAGTCCAGGTCAGCTCTCCTACACCCACACACTATAATTTCCAATGTGTGATCTGATAAATGTGATGTCTGCTGGCATGAAAGCAAAACTCACTGTTGAATTCTTTAACTTATTAAAGTTAAAAGCTGTATTTTTTACACGGTCTGTGTTCTTGGAGTAATGAGTGATAGAAAATCCAGTGGAATAAAACCCAGTTCACTTGTCTGTATCTACCAGAATTAAAAAAAAATAAAATAAATCAGATGCATTTTTGAATGAAGGTAATGCAGGTAATGCATCTGTATTATGCTCGTCTTGTCCAGTAAACCAATCTGGAGTTGTGTTTCAAGATGAGATACAGAATTTTCAAATTTTGCATCCATTGTAGGTTTCGCAGATACATTATTACTCTTGTAGGAGCTCAAACTATTGCCATAGTTAAGTTGTAATTGTCTGAGTGTTGACAAATGAACGGATTTTTAACAAACAAGCCAAGAACAGGCAAGAAAGAAAGGCAAATTTGTTCTGCAGTTTCGTTTCTTTACTTTACTATTTCTTTACTATTTCACCAAAGATTTAAAATTTACCGTAGCTGTATCACATGTTTGTTAAGTTTTTTCCTCATGTGACAACTCTTAAAATTACACAATTTGTTAAGATAACCCGGTGATATTGACGTTACTGGTGTTGTAGTTCCGCTGGAAAACATGTTTCTTTTAACTTATTTATATCATTAATGTATGAAATACTCTTTACATTGGGGAAAAAAAACAAAAAACGGTTGATGGTAATGTATTATTGACCCCTGCTGATGTATGATTTTATTGCTTTCATGGGAGCTCAGCTTCCATTGGCTCCAATGCCAAAGTCAAACCCTGTATACATCATCTTCATAGTCATTTCTTTTAATTTTGGAAATTAGATGATTCATCAATCCCCTTTACTTTAACCTGATCAATGTTAATATTTGTATGTAATTATTTTATAAACTTGAGTTGTTGGTATGATATAACAAAAAAGAAACAACATGGTAGCAGCATTTTCAAAATATCTTATATCCAGTGTAAGCATGGAAACACGGTTAAAATAACTGACTGGTAACATTTTATTGCATGCGGTACTGTGAGTGGCTTCATTGTTGGTGTTTGGGAACTTGAGCGATAAGAAGGTGGAGGTCCTATCTTTAATCAGAGGGAAGGAGGGGGAGTGAAAACAGCCTGTTCATGCAGCTGGTTATTCTTAGAGCCGAGGAAATGAGCCTGGAGCCACGACGACTCACCTGACTGCAATCTCAAGCGCGCGCGCACACACACACACACACACACACACACACACACACACACACACCGAGACGTAGGGAGACACAGAATAATATAAATGCTCAGATATACACCACAGACATAAAGACCACAGTTATGAACCGTACACAGTTCTGAGAAGCAGAAATAATGAGTTTTAACCTTAAGGGGACCCATGTTTACTGGTTCTCCATGGTGAAAACATTCCTCCATCAGTTCAAGCTAGCTGAACAATGACAACTTTACCTAAATTTCCTGTACCTCCAGAACCTCTTAATAGTCAGGGGTGGGAAAAATTCCATTCTCTTAAATATCATGATTCTTTTTTTATGATCCCTGGATTGATTCTTTGTTTACAGATTTACAGATTTACTATGACTAGTGCTTAGTCCGTTAGCTCTATGCTAACACATAATGGAATTAATTATTAATATCATCTTAACAAACAACCCATTTTACCTCAAGTATCTAACATAAAAGGACATGTGATCATACTTGCAGGCATATATTGTAGAAGCAAAGTAATAGCGGCTGATTTCACATTGGCAACTCGACACTGAAGCTCTGCAGTGTCAACACTCCACCACACTGACAGCTATGGCAAGCTCAGGTGGACAAAACTCATATTCAAAATTCCAAATAGTCACTTGGTGGAGACATTTCATGCTAGGAGAGGGCATCACTTCAGTGTATAACTTTGTGTTATTTTCTTTTCTTAAATGGGTTATTCTTAAGCACTAGCAAGGACAGCTAAAATAGCAGTTTACTTCTATTGCAGTATAGACATGTTGCTCCTGAAATAAAGCCCAGACTAACTGCCATGTGATGTTCATTATTTTTGAAATATGACTCATGATAAGTATTTGGTTTAACTACTTCCCATGGTCTAGTCTAGTAAACAATTAGGCCTACATAAAGCTGCTGTGACCACTGTCATCGTAATAGCCAAAGTGGGCAAGCATACCAGAAAATGTATTTTCTCATTTACTGCATGAGCAGGAGGAGGCGAGACATGAACTAATGACCAAACACTTCTTTAAATGAAAATGTATTGTGTACAACAGCTTTGTGAATTACAAAAGGTATGGAATTGGCACCCAAGTATTGTGATAATATCGACCTGTGGGAGACATGCATTTCATCCCAGCCCAACTAGAAAAAGGTACAGACAAGTGACAATTACAAAGATAGTCGCCATTCCACATATAAACGTAGTTGTCTGTGTTTTTGTGAGTGTGTGCGTACGGTTTCGGGAGAGAGAGAGAGAGAGGGAGGGAGAGGAAATCAGAATCAATGGGGTCAGCCGCAGTCGTTTTTTATTACTTTACACATGACAGGAAGCTTGCCTAACCTCCGTTAATAAAGCAGTTATTTTAATCCAAACCATGATCTTTTCCTAAACCTAATTGTGCCTAAATCTAATCAAATCAAAAGATCAGATGACAGAAGATTAGTAAAAGGTGATTGTAAACAGTTTTGGTCTAGTCAATAAGGGCATCACATTAAAAGTTCAAAAACCTTATTTTTTGGTGGAGGCCTTGGTGTATGTGTCCATAAAGCTTCTCAAACCACCATGTGCAGTAAACACCTCTAACACTGATATTTTCAGAGAACTACAGTCAGATCTCGGCTTTTTTGTGTAGTGGCTAATGTACCTTGGAGTGTCTGCCTCCTGCGCCACGTGTCAAAAGGATGTTTTGACATCCAAATTGAACTGCCATTCTACCTTTTAATGCGTACTGTGGCTCTTCCTTGTAAACAAACACATTTTCTTTTAACCAAAATGCATTGCCTGTATCCTTGAGGTTTACCAGATGTGTTGAATACTTTTCCAAAACAACTTGCAAAGGGGAGTCTTCAGAAAAATATGCATTCTTTTCCTCAGCATTTACTATATTGTAGTCTTCTTCTTCTTCTTCTTCTTCTTCTATGCCTTTGCTTTGCAAATTGCTTCCGTCTTGGCACGTTATTGCCACCTGTGGATCACTAAGCTAGTAGGCAATCATAAAGACATTGCTGCACTGTGTTGCTAGTGGCCAAAAACTCCATAGGGTACCCTCACCTTTATACCTAATTAGGGCTAGTTGCGTTTTACAAAATAACATATTTTGCATAAAGCACTTTACTTTTTTACACATTTCTTTTTCTTACCTTTTGCAGTATTTGTGTGGCAGACAAAAATAGAAAACATGAATGCGACATGATGTAATCTGAGTCCTTGAGTTTATATGAGTGTGTGTGACCCTGATAGCCAGAAATAGACAATATAAACACTGATGATAATCGTGGCCAAGGAACACTGCGCTGCAAAAAATACCCACCACTCAAATTTAACGTAACTCCTTGACATCCATAAATCATTATATAGATCTATATATAAATACATCGCTGACCAGACTAAAATCACAGTTTGTTTGTACTTTGCAATACACTTTTCTATTGTGGTATACATATTAGTTGTAGGCACTTTGTGTTATTGAATATAATTTGCCTCATGGTTCCAGCAGATAAATGGACTTCAGAAGATTGACACTTTGAGCAGTGTTTTGTCCGCAGCGCCACAGATCTGTGGTGGGAACCTCTGATACAGAAAGCTGAAATACCTCGGCTTCCCTTTGTGTTCATTATCCTCACTTCCTGTCATTCTTCGCCACTCACTCACATATACATTCTCTCTGTGTCTTTCTCAATGGTCAAGCACTTTCTTAAAGTAAGGTTGAAATTGTGATTATTAGTCAGCTGGAAATTCAAAGTATTGTACTCGAAGGAAAAGTTTACAATCATCCCATTTGATGGCAGGGTGTGAAACTGTGAAACCGAAAGGTTGTAACACTTTAAGGTCATGTAAGCATGAACTCAGTGACCAGACCTGAGCCATAACAGTTAATCCCTTTACTGTGGAGGGACTTTCTGAGGTATATTACATTACTGGACAATTTACTCTGACTTAAAGGAATCAATGTACACACACACACACACACACACACACACACACACACACACACACACTCACATGTTTACACTGTATTCTATACCCATGAGTACCCAGTCGAGGCACAGGAATCAACCAAAACTTGTATCTTTTAACAGAGCTTAATTTCGTCAGTAGGGTTGCCATCAGCCCTTAGAAATGCTGTTAGTCACTCCCATGTTATTTTTTCTGTGTTTTCCAACTCAGAAAAAAAATAAATAATTTTCTTTGGCAATTATACATTGATGCAAGCCATTTTAATGTTAGATTTGTAGGCTACCTGTGATTTGTTTGTTTCAATAGGTGGAAACGTTACCTTCCTTTAAATGTCAGTTTTCAATTTAATGTTGTTAAAACACGGTGGATAAAGTCTGCTTAGCATGTGGCACAAAAACACATGGTTACTGTTAGGGAAAGATCATGTTGTGGCTTTAAGAAAAAGGTTTTGATGACGCAAAGACAGCTGCTGAATGGCCCCAGGTGAACAATATCCAGTGGCTTAACACTTTCAAGTGAAATGCAATTATGAACAGTGGTGTCTTGCTTGGCAGCTATCCGTCTTCACACTACCACCATCCCTGCCTCCTCCGGACATAAAAGACTCCTTGCATACATGTAAACTGAATGGGATATGAAACAAAACAAAATATTAAGATACAAAATATTTTCCTTGTCGTCTGAGCGACTTTTCTAAAATATCTTCAGTTGGTTGGTTCTTATAAAGATAGAGCAACATAATTACACACAAACTTATCAGTACTGTTGGAGCAGATTATTGGGTCTAATGTTTCCCCGAACATAACAGACAAACTGCTGTTGTGATTTTCGGATTTTAATAAAAACTTCTCCTTTATATGAGAATCTGATTTATTCGACAAGTTTCAAGTGTGCACCGAATCCTGTCGGAGGGATTACAAATTAGGAGAAAGATAGAACAAGTGAAGTTTGAAACTTTGTTATTTTACAGCAGTTTCCTTGAAGTGCCCTGTTAGCATTCTTCACATTCAGGCTGTAGCAGCAGCTGGCTCTGGCCCTCAGTTTAAATGAAGCGTGGTAACAAGCCATTTTAGGAAAAATGAAGGAAGAATGTAGAAACTTTAATGTTAATGTGTCACAAAAAATATTCCAAACATTTGAGCAGTGTTTGATTTGCAGTTTGTATGGAGGCTGTTAACCACGTCACAGCATCTCTGCTCGAGTGCACATGATAGCAGCTTCAAAGGGATGAGGGAGAGAGAACGAGACAGTGTTTCTCCTTTCACTTTGCCCTGTCAGCTTTCCAGTCACACAGCTGCTTATCATCAAACACATATCTCCAACATTTCGCCTTTCCAGGAACAAACAAACAATTCTTGGTTATAGCTTGACAGCGATGCCATTTTTCATCTTATCCGCTGGGTTATGCAAGAGTTTGTAGAATCTTATCAACTCATGGGAGAGTGTGTTACTGAAACACAAATACGAGAAGTACACATATGAGGTTTTTAGCACAGGGTATGAGATGTCAAAGATGCAGAAGTGGGCACTTTCTTCAACTGGTTGAACAAGCTGGTCATTTTGTTAGTTGTGTAACAGTAGTGACATTATGCTGTTCTTCCACTACATCTACCGGCCTGGCTCTACTGAGTTTGACTCGGTGTGGCAGAGATGACGTCTTAATGCCCGCAGTACAATTGAAGAATCGGCAACAACAAAGTGGCTTTGCTAATTCATTTACGTCTCATTTCCTGTAACTTCTTCACAATAAAAGCCTTCCGTTATTTAGTTATTTTTAAACATTTTATTAAGCAGAATTACAGCAAATGTTGTGTTTTCACCAGCAGTAACTAAACATGACTTCAGAAACAGCTGAGAGTCAACATGGCCAAACAGTAAAAAGCAGCTAGGGTCTACAATCCTGGAGAGCTAGCAAGGGAGCTAGCAAGATTTGTGGCACCTCCTCTAAGTTCCACCCCCCCTCCCCACCCTGTCACTGCTTCATCCAAAGCCACTCCCCCACAAACTTGAACGCGCATCTGGCAGTGGGACTCATGGTGGGACTCAGCAGGACCGTGTCTGAAATCACTCACTACTCCCTATATAGTGCACTATATAGTGACTACGCCATTTTGTAGTGCTGTCTGAATTTCTAGTGGGGAATATTATATCCTATAGTGCACTCAAAGTATCCCATAATGCATCGCGAAAAGTAGTGTACAACCGATGGTCACTAACCAAGCAATATTTACCATCATGCATTGCGCTGCGGACGAACGCATGGAAGTTTCAGTTCACGTTTCAACTGCGCGACAGTAGTGACGTCATTAACGGCGCCAGAGCAGTGTCCGAAAGTCCGTTTTTCTTTCTGCCGTTGAGCTCACTATATTCTGCACTATGTTGGATTCACTATGTAGTGACTAGGGAGTAGGGAATGGGTGGGTGATTTCGGACACAGCCCAGGAGAAGGAGATGCCGGAGCAAGACGCAGCAATTCAGCTGAATTTAGCACGGAGCAGACAGGAAGTCAAGCGCCGAAATAACAAACCACATCCGGTTACTTTTCAAAATAAAACACTCCGTGTTGACACCAGCACACATCGTGAGGCCAGCTGTCTACCGTACTGCGCCATGGTGGACGGTGGGGGGTTGCCAGAAGGCGGAGCAAAACCGGATTGGAGCCGCAACGCAGCGGACCTCTATCCAGTGGAAATTGGGCCCACTCATTAGCCATTCTCATGGCTAAAAACAACACACAAAGAAGCTAACGTTAGTATTGGGCTAATACGAGCTACAAACGTAGCCAAGTTGGCAAACCTTACATATTTAATTAAAATAACAAATTCCCCTGAAACAAAACAAATAATTACCTGGCCAACAGAAAGAGAGCAACCTCTGCATCACTTTTCAAGCCCTTCACATGCCCCAGTTGTCTCCACCGCTCAAACGCGACTCGGTCCGACTTCTTTCTTTATCCAGAGCCTTTTTTGTCGCAGCCTTTTCAGCATCAGGCTTTCTTTTCCTTGCCTTTTTAGTGGGGTGAGCTGTAACGCTGGCTGTATTTTCTCTGCCATTGTAACCAAATGAACGTCTTCTCCTGCAACTCCGTATTCCTGCAGAGGAGTGTGCTGAATATTTCCGGCATCAGTGAAACGTAACGTGTGCATGCGCGGAGGAGGGAGGGACAGAACGAGACATGAAGGCATCTGACCAATCCGTGCTATTCGGCCGGATAGCACGGATTGGTCAGCTTTTTCTCAGTCCTGCAGCTGCTATAGAGGTCCGATTATTTTCGTTCCTTTTTCTGAATACATAATGTATTGACTTCTCTCAGGATAGCAGGATCATTTCACCCAGTATAACAAAATGTGTTTCTGAACAACATTACAGACCCGAGCTTTAAGAGATTCATTTAGAAGTTACAAAAGTACTGAGAGCTGAACCCACTGACTTTTGAAAATGTCTTTCTCTCAAGTTTCTTGCACAGACCTAAGTTGATAATGACATTGTTGTATTACTGATTCATTAACATTGTAGCATCTCAGTGATGTAACTGGTTGCATTGGATATATTTTACACATTTAATGTTTTCCATTTGGTAGGTTTTACTTTACTGTATAACAATGTCCTGTAATATATGATCATTACAAGTTTTTAAAATCCTAATCTGCAAAGTAATTAGTAGATCACATCCTCATCCTCATAAGTGAGTGAATGGTCGAATGGCAGTGATGCTGAAGTTGAGTTGGTTTTCAGTTTTGACATTCCAGTGTACGAGCTTCAATCAGATTGATTTTGTGCCAATGGACTGACTCGGCATTTGTCAGGTGTAACATCAGGAGCATGTGGATGGTCAGCAGGAGCCTGGGATACAAGCTGCTGTAAGAAGCCTTGTTTTGATACAGCTCCTGTTTGCCCTGTTAAAGTTACTGCATTATGCTGGTTGTACAAACTTAACACAAATTAAAAGTTCTCCAACATTGTAGTATGGGTATGTATGGGTTGAGCTGGCTTGGCATTGCAAACAACAACAATGGTAAAACAACCGTGTTGCTCGTTTGTTCGCACAACAAAAAACCAAACAATACAATTCTACTTTCTGTTAACCATGACAAGGTAGGCTACAGAAGCTATCACCGCAACATCCATATGAGTCAAGCTATCAGTGAATTTACTACAATTATTCAACCATATTTCTCACCATTGCAAAATATGTGTTTTATTTTGGACAGCAAAATAAAACACGCCTGTAGTTGTAAATGCTACTTAAAAGCTTTTTAGTGGACATAAACTTTACATTTCTTTGACACAGACAGTAGTCTACTAAAGGGCTTTTAATGTGAAACATTTGCAGGAATGTGTTGTAGAAAACTACTCTTGTCTGTTTTGTCTAGTTTCACTCAACTTAACTTTAACACAACTCTAACTTAAGTCAACTTAAGTATTTTTTTTATGTTAAACTTGAGATTGAGAAAAGTTAAGTTGTATTGTTGTGAGAAATAAAAACACAATGTGTAACAGTCAACAAGATGGACTGTAGGGCTGGGATTTCATTGTGTTCCCCTTGGGAGCGGTTGAGTCACGTACAACAACTAGTCGTGAAATTCGGTATTACTGGTCTGGTGCAGTATTTAGCCTTATGTCAAACCAGTTTTCCATTTTTGTTTTTCAAATCGCCCGACTCCCAAAACAACGTATATTACCGTTCCCAAAACAACACGACTGTTGCAGTGAACCAGCAACAGCCGTAAAGCATGTTTATGGTACAGTTGCAGTTTGGTTAGGTTTAGGCAACAAAACTACTTGGTTAAGGTTAGAAAAGCATTGTGACTTGGGTCAAAACAGACTTGGAAAGAATCCACATTTATCCTTTAAACATAATTAATGTGTCAACTCACTCCAGCATGGACGCAAGTGCACACAAACTCAATCTGGCCTCAGAACAGCTACATGTGGGTGCCTGATAAACATTAGTGAGCTGATAGGGTAACAATCTGCCAAGATACAAACGCTACAATTGAATAATCAACATAAGAGCCAAAGATGGCTGGGATAACTTCCCTTTAAGGGTTTCTCCACAGTTAATAATGAGTCTTTTCATCACTGTTAAACTCACATTCCTCCTGCCAAGCTGGACAAATTAGATAGTTGTGCAGCTCTGGCAGAAGCACACCGCAGCTGTCACGTTAACAAAGCTGTTTTCACTTTGAATTGATTGAATTAATCCTGTAATAACACTCGACACCATCCAAGTTCACACCACGATGCTGCTCTGCACTAAAACCACATTAACAACTCCACTGTTTGTTTTCCTTTTCTGACTTGAGCTGAGAGTGTAATGAGGATATGATGTGGACTTTTGGACGTCGAAACCCTCACTCTTCACAAAAATCTGACAACCTAGCATGTTAAACAACTTGGTTTAATTTGCAGCAACACTTCATCGTGTTTTTTTTTTGTCTGTGTGTAGCAGCTCCACACATATTGTAAAAATAAACCCATTTCCAACAGAAATATTTGGATTTTAATCTTATTATATATTAAAAACATTCAGACTTGAATTGCCTGGATCATAACAATTCAAGTTAATTATAAAGCACTCAAAGCAACACATAAGCTGCACCACATTTCACTGGGATTGCCTCATTTGTCTGTAGTGTAGCAAAAGCATAATATTAGCCAAACAGCAGCAACTTCAGTCCTCCCTCCATCATGATGATGTTAGTCACAGTGTTATGTGTCAGTCAGTCAACTGCATTTTGACAGCACTTAGTGCACATTAAGCAATTGCTGTTAAGTGAAAAGTAGAAAATAGACAAGATGCGTAAAAATACACAACGCAAATGAAATGTAAATGTATTGACAGCTGTGTCCATTAAAATAGACAAATATTGTATCTGTTCTGTGCATGTAAAACAGATGATGCTTTTTAAAGTATGCCACAGGTATGCTAATAGCTCTGCTTGACCTAAATGCCAATGCCACCATGAGTTCCCAGAATGTAACATGCTAATTTTAAGCAGGTAGCTTAAAGACTTTAGGAATATTGTTCTCCATGTTCATCATCTAAGTTCATTGTGTAAGCATATTAATTATTAAATCTTTATTAGCCATGCTAGTCTGTTAGTCATTCTGTTAGTCGATCCAACCCTCACATGGATTTGCATTGAATTATTGTACAGACATTGATGTTCCCCGGAGGATGAGCCCTAATGACTTTGGTGATCCTTCGACTTTTCCTCTTGCTCCACCATGAGATTCAGAGCTGTGGCTTTGAGGGAAATGTCTCAAAGATTGTTGGCTGGATCAGTGGTCCCCAACCACCGGGCCGCGAACCGGTTGTTTGGTATCGGGCCGCATAGAAAGAATAAATAAGTTATTTTATTTCCATTATATTGAGGATCACACTCTGTAAGTTCTTTTATTTTAAAAAACGGATTCTCTTTTAATAACATCCATCTGTTCCTCTTGACGTGCTTGACACGTACCTGTTTCAGTCACGTTATACTCAAAAAATAAGCCCTCAAGCTAGCTAAAATGAGTGGAAAACAAACGTCTTCGGAGAGCTTATTTGCAAAGGAAAAAAGAGAAGGCCCCATGATGAGACAAGAACAGCCTATGACTGCCAAGATAAAGGAAGCTACATGTAGGGAGATGGACAGTTGTCTTCAGGTTGGCTGGTAAAGTGACTGAACTGCAGCTGTGGGGACGGCAAGTGGACAACTTCTGGAGACTGCAAAAGTATGGCCTTGAAGTATGTTACCTGAGTAAATTACGGAGTAGATTGGACTAGACTTGTATTATACTACCGTGTAATCCAGCTCCCCCGATCCGTAAGATAATGTCTTACATGAAACCGGTTCGTGGTCCAAAAAAGGTTGGAGACTGCTGGGCTAGATCATCATAGAACAGAAGCCTTATTGTCAGTATACACACGTACAATGAAATTGTGAATGGCTTTCTCTTCAGATCAGTAGAAACAAATAGTGCAAGGTAAAAAAAGGAAAGTATATCAAATAAGATATATGATAAAAATATACGCATATATACAGTAATAAAAGAAAAATGGCCTGGCTCATGAGCCATAAACAAAACAAGAGAGACACAAGGTGTAAACTGCAAAAATTAACCTAGCAGCTAGTTACACACGAACATCCACAGATTCCGATTCCGGTTTGTTGTCCTCACGTATCAGACTCGGTCTGGACTCGTTCAGTCTCAGTAATCCACAACAATCAGTTTAGATGCACGGAACGGGACCGAACCGCCGGCAAAATCCCGGTCCAGTTCACGCTGCTGCAGGTATAAATCCGCTTGTTTCTTAAGGTGCGTCGTGGGTGTGGGCTCTGCAGTGATTGGCTCTGGTGCGCACGTGACTATATTGGCTATGGTTGACAGTGCTAGCGGAAGTTGTAAACCATTTCTGAAATAATTTATTAACAGTATCATTGTAGTCCAAACAAATTCGACGTTGCACACCCATAAACCATGCAGCAGCCATGTTGAAAATCTCAGGTCAAGTCTGATCCTGATCCGCAGAGATATTTGAGGCACACACACACACACACAGACAGACAGACAGACAGATTTCTTGCTTTTATAGAGAGATGTTCAGCAGAACTATCCTGCGTTCGTTTGAAGTGTCGGTTACATTTACTTTTAGGGCATCGAGCAGACACTTTTGTGACTTACAATAAGTACATTTGTCATAAGAAAGAAATCACGACATATCACCGTCACCAGAAACAATTTTGGAGCCCCCATCTGAGGGTAGTAGCTGCTATCTATCAAGGATACCTTAAGTGCATGAGCGCAATAAATAAAGTTCTAGCATACAAGTGCATGTGATGTGCAAAATGTACATTTTTGTGAATGTGTGTCCTGAGAAATTAACGCTACACATACGCAAGATGCAATATGAAGGTGAACGCTTAGGCTTAGGGATCAGGGTTACGTTAGAGGCTAAAAACTGAAGTCGATCAATTAAGCTATTGAATGTCCTTTTGTGACGCAAAGTGGAGTCCACAGGTACCTGAGGAAGTGCTTTTTTGGATCCCACAAAGTTGGACTTAGGCTTAGAGGCAGTAAACTGACTCCAGTCAATGACTGAAGGTTGGAACTAATGTATTTGTGAAAAATAGAAATTCCCTCCCATATCTATTAAAAACAGCTGTGTCTCATTCAACTAGTGACCAAAGACATTGTGGCATTGATTTTGAGTCAGTGGGTCAAATGACCTGGAAGCTATTGAATAAAACCTGTTCCTATGCAAAGTGAATGGGATGGATGAGAGGGGAAAGTGTCAAATGTACCATTTCCATAAACGTTCCTCTGGGAGGTGTTTAGGAGCATGTTTTTAAACTTTTTCAAAAGTTTGAAAACACAACCACAACCTCCGTTGCTGATGAAAGTCTATACGACACAACTCCGGCATTAATGTTTACATTTTATTCACATTTCATCTAGTCACATTCACAGACTTCCTTACTCATTCTGTCCTGGAAGTTATAGTGACAGGTGATCAAATGGAATGCACTGTTACTGTTGTTTTTAGACATGTAATTGCAGAATTCTTGCATATGATATCTTTAAATTAAAACCTACATTTATTAACAGATTTACTTGTTTTACTTAAACAATCCTCTGTTATTGTTCTCAAATAATCTTTCCCATCCTCACTGACAGAAAAAGAATTCTGTTTGACAACTATTAACAACAAGAATTAAGATTTGTCAGCATATAAATTTAAGCGTGGTGGAAAGTAAAAATGTTTCTTTTTTGTGGTTTTCAGATTCATTCCACATACTGAATGTGTACTACTACGAAGTTTGCCCAATAAACTGTTGTTGCCCAATGCTTCTCATCAGGTATACGATCAGAACTAGTGATGTACCTTTTTTTCCCCCACCAGATTTGTATCTTGGGATCTCATTTTCAGAACACGCTGAGCCAAAATCACAGCACCATTATGTTTAACAAACCTGCACAGATCTGAGATTCACTGAAAGATATAATGGTAACATGAGGAGGACAGAGGGGAACACACATGAAAAAAGCTTGAAAACACAATATTTCTAATAATTAAAACAAAAATTCAGTTCATTCTCACACTGAGTGCAGAGAAGGATCATGTATAGGATCATGACCTCTTCCCATGACCTCTCCTTTCTCTTTTCCTTCCATCCTAATTTGTTTCCTACCTCCCTTGCTCCCTTCCTCTCCACCTCTTGAATCTATTTTTCAGCAAGGTTTCTCTGCTTCACACAAACATGGCATCAATAATGGAAACAGCAGCTAATTAATCATTGAAAACAGCAGGAGCGTGATCTATGAACCACTATGGAGGATTGTGCAGTGTGTGTGTGTGTGGTTAAGACTCTGAGGGGTGTATGAAGGGTGGGGATGGTTGGGTTTGCGTGGGAGGCAGGTACTCGGATTTGTTTCCTGCTGCTATAATTGTCAGAGCAGCTTCTTCCCTCTTCTGTCGGCTGATGAGCCTCGCCAGGAGACTCCACAGTAAACCCTCCTTCTAGCTACGCCCCCAACAGGACAGGTCGCAAATGCTATTCAGCCAGTCAGCCTCTCGGACCCGTCCATCATTAAAAAAAAAAGAAATGTGACAACCCAGCAAATAGATTTTTTTTCAGTATGGGGCTGATTGACAAAAGAACTCTTTATTAGGCAGGTCTGATTATGAGGACACTGACACTACGCTTGAAGAAGAGTTGTCGTTTTCTTTTAGTGAATTTCGGCTCAATTTATTAATTCATTTCAAATCTATATGGTTTATTATTAAAAATGTAGTGGCACCTTCTTAAAACTAGGCTGTTCTTCAAAAATAAACAATGATAAGTGCTGATGAAAAGGGGGATAAAGACTGGGGAATATATCGATGTTATATTGTTATCCTGATGTGAGATGATTAACGTTAGATTTTGGATATTGTTATATCCTCGTATGGCCAATCCATTTTCTCTCCCAATGTGTCCGATACAGCAGCCTGGTCAGTGGTCCTATGCTCATAAGTTTGACGCTTTCCCACTTCCCCCACTCGGCCCTACCCCTCCATATCGTGCGTTAACACCTTTGGGTGGGGTTCTTGTTCTTGTTGGGGTAAAGGAGTAGGGTGAAGTGTCAGGGCTGCATGGCCCTCCACACGGAGGTTCTTCAGAGGCACTTAAAACTAAAGTTTATGAGAGCTCTCTGACGTTTCAAGCGTCCATGCTTTTCCAACTCAATAGGTTGTCCTATTTCAACCATTACTGCCATTCAAAAACGATGGGAGTGGGAATAAAACTTGGAAATGGGATTGGGCTTTTGACCTGGAAATGATTTAGTCCGCTGAATAATGCGCTGCCTGGCTTTGGTCTTGTCAACCGTCGCCAAAAGGTTCAGAATTAAACCCTCACTTGTGCTGGCAGTTGTCATCAATTTAAGTTTATTTGAGATTGTAAGGTACATATGGAATTCTTAGAACCTGCTTAAGCAAGATTTGTTATGCTCAGCACCTTTAACGGGTCAAACATAAGCACGACAACTACAGTTCAACTATAAATCTAAGATTCAACTATTAATCTAAGATTCAACTATTAATCTAAGATTCAACTATTAATCTAAGATTTTTTAAAAATGAGACCCGAGAAGTTGCCTTCAATCAGTTGGTCTCTGTGATAGCTGATGTTACACTGTTTATATCAGTATAACAGGAGCATCTCTGGATCGTGAACAGTCAAGTTTAAGATGACGTTGCCAACTCTTTCCTGTGTCTGCATGCTCTGTTAAATCATTCAAATCCAACGGTAAACGAGCAACTGAATCGATGTACTTTTCCCTTTCGCTCGTACTCCTCCTTTACCTGAATGATGGTTGTCATCTTTTGGCACTGGTGAAATACAGATGACTCATTTCAATTAAAACTGATGCCTATTTGTCTACCAGGGCCCTCTGTTGACTTCAATTCTCTTGTTGTCACTTTTGCGATTTAATCTTCGAGAAACAGTGTAAGTGGAGCAGAAGGCTGTATAGAGTACATAGAGGCTGCATTAATATTTCAGAAAGTTGAAACCTTCCTGCTGTTGGAGAGGAAACGGTGGTGGAATAGTGTAAAATGTATATTTAATGTGGTTAATTTTGTCTCTGTACACACACACACACACACACACACACACACACACACACACACACACACACACACACACACACACACACACACACACACAGACTTTATGCTTTAGCTGTGAGGCTTTGATGCCCCAGTAATGACTCACGAGAGTTGTAGCCTTCATATAAAACACTGGACAGTTCACAAGCAGTTCTGATGAAAACAAAAAATGCAGGGTGTGAAGGACTGACTGGCTGGACAGGTTATAAAGGAGACACTCTTACAGCTTATAAAAAGTGAAGTTATGACGTATTTTGGTGGACATTTTCAAAATTCTGAAACTCTAATTAATGGTTGTTATGAATCACTACAGACAGTATAATAGATACTGTCTTGTTTCCACTCCTGTGGGTATTTTCGGGGGTGGGCAGGATGATTTTGGGCCCGGGTGGATCGATTAGCCTCCGGCTGCTTCACTACAATGCAGCTCAGTGTTGGGGAGAGAGACAGCTGCTCTGTTATCAGTCCGTCTCATGATCTGCAGGTGCGGCGGCAGCAAAACACCAACCGGAACCACACTGAGGCTGCAGCTCTCATGCTGATCTTCACCCTCACATGTGACTCGATCTTCCACACTGATTACAGTTAGGGCTGCAGCTCTTTGTTATACTGCGTTCATTAATTGATTCATCAGTCTAAACTGGTGGAAAATGGCCATCATCAACAGCCCGGAGCTCAGAATGACGAGTGTGAGTTGCTTGTTTGGCTGCTGAAAACCCGAAGAGATTAAATTTATGATTACGTAACACAGAGTAAAGATGGAAAATGTTCCTGGAGCCAGCTTCTTTTTGATGATATTGCGTGAAAAAGAACTCAAAAGTTTTCTCAGTGCTCTGTGGCGGTTTTAATCACCTGCTGTAGAGCCTCCCTGTCCTGGGCCGTGAAAATAAAATGTTGGCACTTAACTGTTTATAAGATGGCTGTAAGCGTGAAACCAGAGAGAAAATATACCATAAGATAATCCCTTTATTAGTCCCACAGTGGGGATATTTGCAATAATATAGCAGCAAAGGGGACAGCAAAATAAAAAGCAAGATATGAACAAAAGAAATTATACAAAATGTACTTATTATAATGTTATGTTTGTGTTGCACCTCCCACCAAACTGCTGGTTCTCCAACAGAGATGCTCTTTGAAAAAAACAAACTACAAAATACAAGACCTACAAGATTTTTGCATCCCAGAGGCAAATGCATTCAGTTCAGATGCATTCAGATTAAAACATGACAGTGTTGTGTCACGTCAGTGTCTCTCTTACAGAACAGATTCAGACTGAGACTTCAGTTTTAAGTGCAGTCTTAACTACAACTGTTCAAATCACACAGATCTCCTGATTTGTCTCCTCCGTAAACAGTTCCAAAAGCTCATTATATTCAATGTGTCTTTGCCATGACAGATGTTGAGTACGTGTGATTGTGAAGCTTGATAGTAATTGAGACACGCAGCTTTTGTTTACTGCAGATGGTTAAAACACTCAGATCAGTGCAGAGCAGCCTCTTGGGTTCAGCGGTTCACTGCGTGCCGTGATCAAAATAAAATAAAAACACTGTGTGATAACGACCGCACAAAGTCAAATATTTGGCAGAAACAAGACGGCGTTTTGTTCATTTCAGCGTTCAAAGCAGACAAAGCAGCCAGTGTCTGTGGCTGATCTCAGGTCAGCCTGTCGGAGAGGTTTGCTGCCATCTAGAGGTTCAATTGAACATCTGCTGAGATGATACATGATGTTCCTCCTGCTGCCATTATTGCCTTTCTAACAGTTTTCATAAAATTCTTCTATTTTCTTTCCCTTTTCCATTTGTATCTACATTCTCTCCTTTCCTTCTAATCTAGATCTTCCTTTCCCTTATTTTCCCATCCCTTTGTTTTCTTTCCTTTATTATCTTTTCTTTCATTTGCCTTCATTCCTTTCTTTGCTTCCTCTACACTCCATGTCGTATCGCTATTCTTTCCTGTCCTTCAGTCATTTTGCTCTGCTGCTTTCCCACCTTTCCTCTCACACCTCTTTTAATGGTTTCGCCCTTCTGTATTTTCCCCTTTTCTGGCTTCCCTTCTGAGCATTTCAGACAAATGCTGAATGTGCTCAGAGGAAACTCCACCAGCAGAGGACGCTGCAGTCACACTTTAACACTTGATATCAGTCTGCATTTTCATAGAGGTGTTTGAGGATTTGTTAGAGCTCTAAAGGAAGGATGAGAGGATCAGTTATCCTCAGCGCTAAAACCTCTGAGCAGCCTCAGAGTCCTGATCGTTGTCTCTTTTTAGGCCACAGCGCAAATTGTCTGACTATGATGTAGACTATCATACTTTATAATTTTTTAAAATCACCAACCTGTTACTGCACAGCGTCAATCAGTGTCCCAGTCTCTGTGTTTTAATATGCCTTTTTTTTTTTTTTACTAAAGTGTTTGCTATTTGTTATATGAATCACCAGTATAAGACAACACACTTTATGTAAAATCAAAGTCCATAATAAGTTCATAAAGTCCATAAATGCAGAAGTCAATCAATTAGTCATTTTAAAAGCTTTATTTTATTACTAATTTTAGCTAAATGTTGGGAAAATAAAAACATTTTTGTTCGGTGAAGAGAGAAGAAGAGTTTATGTACTCCATACGTGTTGTGAATCATGTTTACATGAGTGGATAAATGGGTGCAAATGCCCAGTAGTGAGTAGTATGTCCTGATTTCATGCAAACTGCATCCAACAGCACTAAAAGTAAAAAAGAAGCAGTATGCGATTTGGAACGTGGTCCAGCTCGTGCTCCCACTGCAGATAAGGGGCGCACTTACGCTATTAGTGTGGCAGCTGCAGTAAATATTTCAGCATAAGAATAGAGTGAATAACATCGTTGCAAGTCAATTTGGGATATCAGGGCCTCCTGAGTTCTTGGATTGTGCCGGACACGTTTTTTTCAGTAGTTTTATTCAGTAGTTTTTTTGCATCGTCCACTTCAGTATTTTAGGAGAACCTCTTAATGCTGTTTTGCTGTGAAGCTGCAGAAACGTTTTGTGGACTACAAAAAGGAAAATTGTCAGTAAAATATCAAAAACTTTATTTAAAGCACATATAATCTTATAAATACCTATTGCTATATATCACTGCACAATAAAAAAAAACTTGAATTGCTACTTTAATGATAAAGTCATACCAGTTAAAACTTAAAATACTTTTTTACAGCTCCATCTCCACAGTGTGATCGCCCTTCGTCGTCTGATTCGACGTCAGAGGCGTTTGCGTCCGTGTGAGAAGGTGAATAAACTGCAGCTGAAGTGTGTCTACGCTGCATTGCACCATGATCCTGAGTGCTGATATAAGATGACAAACTGCCATCAGTGAAGGCGGCATGTGCCCATGTTGCGTAATCCAACACCTTCTGGCTCCTCTCTCACCGCTAAAAATACCAGCGGGATCTGGACCTCCATCTGATACCATCCTCGCTGCCTTCACAAAACACAAAACACAGAACATCCTTATCGCTGACTTCATCTCGCGCAGTGGCGTCGCAATGTCTCGGCTATTTTCCTAAACACGAGAGAACAAGTCTACAAAGGTGGGTGAGAGAAGTTGGTTTGTCCGTGACACACGGAACATTCACTTGATCAGGGAGAAGATGCTGCCCGAGATTCGGGAGCAGCAGGTACAGAGACTTATCTCTCTGCCCTCACAGTTTTTTGTTTCCCTCTGCCCAAGTTTGTAGTGGAGCCATCGCGTCGGTTCACATTCCACAGGCCCAGTGACGTCTGATGCTGCCGAGCTGCAGGGGGGATCAGTGTGGGTCGGCTGTTCATCATCTAGCGAAATGCACTTATTTTCTGTTTTTGCCGCAAGCTATATGAGAAGATCATCCAGCTGCTACCGTACACCAGACATGAAGCTGCCAACAGCAGGTGAAAAGGTTAGTTTAGCACTGAGACAGAAGACAGGCTGGATTAGCCTCGCTTGGCTCTTTTAAAAGACATTTTTGTTTGGTTTGAACAAATCAAATGCAACATGTGAATGAGTGAACCTCAGAAGCTCTCGTTCGTGGACTTGTGTTACCTAAAAAAAGCGAGCGGCTTCAATTCTCTATTCTAAACACGGTTAACTGGCCGCAGGTTTGAAGGAGGGCCTATATGATGCAACATCAAACGTGAACAGAGTCTGTATAGCGCATTTCATTTGCAGTATTGTTACAACTGCCCACTTCACGTGCTGTTCGATGTAACATTTAACCTCTTGTGTCTCCAACGTTGCTTGTAGAAAACATTTAATGACTGTTTTACGAGTAAAACGCAGATTGAAATGACCAAGAATTCGAGATTTCTTTGAGCAATGATAGCAAAATCAAACATTGTCACAAATTGCAATCTCTCCTAAGTAACATCGTATTGTTTTAAGGTGCATTATGTAAGAATAGGCCAACTGTCGAATTTATACTCCAAACAATAAGGACAAGGACAGGCTAGCTTCTTAGCATGCTAACTGTTGACATGTGACATAACATCAACACTTTCATTTTCTTCACTGACTGATATTTCTCTTTCTCTTTATAATTCTTACATGTTGCACCTTTAATGCACACCAGGCACACTGGAAGAGGCCTGCCGCCCGACGAACTCCCTAGATCAGCATGAGTATGTAAGGATTCTTTATAGATGGAACCACACCAATGACCATTTTATCAAACTAACTGAGTGTAAAATCAACAATTCTCCAGAGGCGTTTTTGGGCAGATGAAGCAGAAATTACGTGAGGGTTTATTTTGTGATTACAAGAGGTGCTGGTAGTTGTCATGCATGAGTAACATACGATTGAATCACTGCAACAAAAAAAATAAAAAATAAAAAGTCAGGCTGAACAAGTCACTGCTGTAGAAGTGAAAGTTTATTTAATAGATGTAAAATATTAAATTCATAAACCAACAGGGAGAAACGTCGACACTTTGACTGGAGCGTCTGCTGTGTGCTGAACAATAGACTGGATGTTAACTTGGACCACAAGTGGTCGTTTTGATCCGGCGGAAAATGAAAGTGTGTTAAGTGTGTTTGTAGTCTCCTGTGTTGCACTGTACGTACTGCTGTGCCTGTCATGTAGGACCGAGGTGAGGTTTGGGGAACACCAGTGGGAGACTGGACACCAAACAAGCTCCCTGCAGAGTTACAAACTGCCTTCCCACACATTTTCTCTCATTAATACCACAGCTTTTCATATACACAGCTGGTATAAATGTCTTGTTTTGGGCTGTTATTTGATTCTCGCAGTGTGTAATCGGACATTTCACTCACTCTCTTTGTGTTCACTCTGATGCAATTAGCTCCGCGGTAGCAGAGCGTGACTGGAGGAGCGCTCTCCCTGATGAAGAAGAGCTTAAGAATAAACCCCACACACATTTCTCCAGCTTCTTTCATGCTGCTTCTGTTCCCGTTACACAATAATTATTTATATATTTTTTAAAAAAGTTTTTGCATGACTGTTAAAAATCAGATAAGCGCCTCTGATTTTATGCTGCTAGGACAAGAGTTCTCGGTTTCATTGCAAGAACTTAACTCAAAGACAGACCGGATCAGAATACTGCCGTATGTATGGAAGTTCAGAAATGACACGATGTGATACCAAAAGTGGTAAGAAGATTTAAGAGAACGCAAAGGCAGTACAAGTTTTGAGGATGGATGTGAAATTATAATATGGTACAAATATGCATGTGTTCTTAGTTTGTAGAAATGTTCACTGCCAACACTTTCATCTGGCGAGTCTGCTGGTTAGCACTGCTCTGTAGCATCGCTTCCATATCGTCATGTTTGTATCCTTTCCTATTTCATGTGCCTCAAAGCAGAAGACCAGAAGAGTGAGACAGTGCAGCTGGTATTGAGCATTGGAATCATTTAAAGGAGACATATTAAGCTCATTTTCAGGTTCATAATTTTATTTTGGGTTACCACTAGAATAAGTTTACATGCTTTAATGCTCAAAAAACACATCTGTTCTCTCATACTGCAGCACTGTGTTCCCCGTCTGTCTGAAACGCTCCTGTCTCTTTAGGGCCCCCCCTCCTGAACAGCTACTCCCCCTCTGATTGGTCAGCTCAAACATGCCTGACCCAACACCGCTAAAAACAACAGAGCAGCTGTGCTGAATCAATTCTTATGTGTAAAAATAACTGCAAAGAATACAATTATGCAAAAGTGTGACACGATGACGAAGTGTGATGTCACGGAATTAGAGGTGGGACTACTGACGAGACGTTTGAGGAGCAGCGTTTTCTGTGCGGGAAAAGAGTTTCCGTTGGTGTGGATTTTGAACCCTTTAACTTACAAGATCTTTTACATGCACAGAGTCAAAAACACTGGAGGAAAGGGAAATAATGAAAAAGCGAAATTTGATATGTGTCAACAGAGTAACATACTAATATTACAATATTAGTTTACAACATGTGAATGTTCAAGTTATTGAGTCAAACAAGAAAAGTTAACAGTTGGTGATTACAGTGTGGTAACTCCCCTACGAGATTAAAACGGTGACGGTTCAATACCTTGAGATGATAAAATACTTCTATGCCAGCAGATATTTTCATTTGCATTCAACATTCCTCAGTTCATATAGTCTGTCTGCTGAGATGTTATTCAGAGCAGATTAAAATGGACAATGACTTTGTCTTGGTGTCTACTGTTCGATAAATTAAAGCAGACATTCAAACTACTTGTGTCATTAATGAACTTCCATACCGTCCGACACCAGGATTGTAATTCCAGTTTAATCATATAGAGGATTTAGGGCTATATTAGATCTTTTTCAACCAAATATACAGCACAAACAGCATTTAGACCAGAAGTAGTAGGATTTGGCTTTACATTCAACCAGAGACTTCCGTCAACACTAGAACAGTACAGGCTATTACAGAAACATTTAAGATACCAACAGTGGTGTTCACATTCTCTCAGAGCATCAAGCTGCCTACAGAACAGAAGCTCTGTGGACAGTTTTTCTCTGTCGATTTGTTTCTCTGTTTTGCATCACATAATCAGATTAAGTTTGCATTCCTGTGTTTTTTTTATGGTTTGAATGTTCCTGAGTTGAGTATTGCTTCAGACACTTGTGCTTTCCAGTCAGGCTGCAGCGAGGAATAATGCACCGAAAAAAACATCATAGCATTGAACTTTATCATCACCTCAGATCAAATCAATTTTTTTCTCAGTTTCAATACATTCTTGTCAGGAGCGGCTGCACGCTGACGGGGCTGGTGTCGGGGCTCACTTTAGCAAAAGGTTTCTCACATTTTCACAAATCATTTGATGAATTGTCACGAAAGAAAGCCCAAAATTTTTTTCCAGACAGGCTTTTTAGAATATTCATCATAGTTTTAGTAGTTTAACGGATGATACTAATGATAATGATAAAAAGCAAAAACCTGGAGAATCTGAAATCTATTAAACATTGTACAAACTTGTGAGACATTAAAGCTGCAATATGTAAGAATTTTGATGGAAAACTTTCAAAACGTCACTAAAATCATCACAATGTGGAAGAATAACAATTCAGATATTATAACTTCTATATATTGTGTTGCAAAGAATGTGAAGCCTGCTAAGCAGCGAGCCCCGTTCCAGACCAGTCCACACTGCTGGCTGTACAGCTAACTGAGCTAACTAGCTAACGGCACCTACATCGGGCAGCAGTCAGCTGTTGCTCTGGTGATATGCTGCCCCTTATTTTTATTAAGTATTAGCATCAAGTCAAAAAGTGGACAATTCTTACATATTACACCTTTAAGTTAAGTTTAACAGACTAACTTTCGTCTGTCTGTGTGGCTGAAACATGACACTGAATTTTTCTCTATATATCATAAAATAAATGATGTACTCCTATACAGAACGGCGAAGTCAGAGCACCTTGTCATGTCAACCAAGACATAATTATGATATTGTTGTCTTTCAGCTTTAGCTCACATTAGAATTAGACCATATTCATATGACGGCTAGTTTCCTCTGACATCATGCTCAGGGTGGGAAAGTAAAAAGAGCTTTCCAATTAAAAAGGACCTGTAAAGATAATGTACAGAAGAAGCCACGAGGGACATTGGGTCATATTTTCAAGGTAGGCCCCAAATCGCGTATTTGATAACCCATCAACTAATGTTAACATTCAAATGTCTTAGACAAGTTTTCCTGGGGAATTAAAGTCGACTGTTTGACTACTGACATCCAGTTTCAACAGCGATATCCGTCCCTTTAATCTCTTTTGTGTTTGACCTTCATGGCCGATGTTTCTGCTCTGTGACAGTATTAGATTTTCAGGATTTTTGTTGGATCACTTGCCGGGTTATTAACTGGAATAGTCATTCATAAACAGCTTCTCAATTCATTCTCTATAATATTCACTACAGTGCATTATGTATAGATACTGTGATATAAAATTATATACATCATGATAAAGGCTATGAGATAAGTTTATATTATTCCTTGACTAGCATAGAAGATGACAGGTTTCTCTTCTTAGAGGAGCCACGTTTTGTCTTAAGAGCCTTTAAAACATTTATGTGTAGAAATGTGTTTTCTCCTTTTTCGTTCTTTTAATCACCTTGTGACACCTATGATTCGTCCTCAGACCCCTTGCCCCCGCCTGCGGGCTGGGATCCAATGAATGCAGAACAACAGGAGGGTTTAAAACAGATACAAACTTTAAAGGTGCAGTACGTAGTTTTGGGGAATCATTTTTTTAATCAGAAGAGAAAGATCTTCATTGACTCCAATTTACATCCAAACTAAATAAACAAACTCTCTTTGTTGCCATGACTGAATAGACTGAATAAACAAACTGACCTTAAAGGACTTTGTTTTAAATGTGGCGGACCCTGCCATCTCTCTAGCTTTAAACGGTGTTCTGGGGACCTTATTTTCCTCTGAGAACAGCTCGTTCACTCAATTATGGAAACAAAACTTTCCTGAGTTTGCATTATTACCCTATTAATACTGTAAATATTAAAATTCTGACTTTGAATTTGTTCTCCTAAACTCCATAGTGCCCCTTTAAGATCTGATTAGTCAGACAATAAGTTCTTAAAATGTGATAATGGTCTTGGTGTTTTGAAATGGAAAATTACTGCTCGTTCTACTATGTAAGATCATATTTAAATAGGGATTATATACCATCAACATACCAATACAGTGTTATAGACAGTTTGTAAAATGTATTTAACTCTTAATAATAATCATAGATAGCATATCTGAGAGTGCTTTAAATACAAAGCTACTTCAGTCACTATTTACATTCAGAGATATATTATAAATATGTTTCTGTATCTATGGTTGGCTTTTACATATTCAAACATATTAACATGTGTATATATATATTTATATATATATATTCAAAACTCACATACAGCCATATATACAGATAGTAAATATCGTATTCACATACAGTAGGTCACAATGTTGTGAATGTGCCGGTGCTGATGGTCTGTTCGAGTCCTGCAACTTGACTGAAAAACTGTTTCAGACTCCAGTCGAGTTGCTTTGGAAAACGTTGAGATTCCCGAAGGCAGAAAAAGTATTGCTTTGTGTTTTATTGATATTTTCTGACTGAGTGGAGTCAAAAAAAGAGCCTTGGCTGCGGCCTCCTCTTCACCAAAACACGACCTGGGCGTGACAGAGTGCTGCCCGAGGTGTTCGCTCCTCCATATTGCTTTCAATATCGCTGCTGTGTCTGGTGTGGAGGGAGCAACCGGGGGAGCGTCGCCGCTGTAATTGAGAGGCGCTGACAGAGTTTAATAAGGGTGAGGGATTTAACAGGAGGTCGAGGCTGTTGCCGAGGCTGTTCTCGGTACACCGGCGGGGTCAGAAAAGATCCTGAGGGCCCAAGTGGATGATAATAGGTGTGGCTATGGTCTGCGGCTGGTAATAGGCACTGTCGATGTACAGGCCGCCTAAAGACAGGAGACACGAGCAACCAGGGTTAACAGGAACAGAAATAATCATTATCACACAATATAGATCCTGTTTCCGTCACTCTGAGGTGACGGGGCGTGAATGGATGTGGGATGTGCTTCAACCGTGTTATCACTGAAACTTTGAAGTTACAAATTCGAAGCAAAAGACACACTCCATCGTGACTGTTGAAGCTGTTCTCAGGAGGACTACATTTTCTATCAGCTACCAGAACGGTTGTAACCCGGAGGAAATAAGAGGAGGCAGTGCAACAGTTCACACTTATTGACCCCTTTACCAAGGACAACAAAGTTAAAGCTGAATTCTGCGTGTTCAGATTTGCCAAAGAGTTATAACACACTGCTAACAGCACCTGTCTATATGTGGAAGAGCCTGGAGCAGCTCTAACTTTAAGGATAAATTCGGTTTATTATTTCTGGCCATCATTTCTGTGTATGTGTAGTGTATGTAGTTTAATCAATGATAATAATGGATGGATGTTTTGAGTGACAGATGCTTACAACAGTGTGGATAATAATTTGACTGTTGTGTTTGTTTCCCAAACGCATCCGGCTCACCTGTTTTTTTTCTTACTTGACATCTTTTTAGTGATGTGGACGAACTCCCAGATCTAATCATCGTGGTGAGTACAATGTTATTATTATTCACTGACAGAAGTAATGCCCAAAGCTTTGAAAGTATGGTCTAATAAACCATCTAATCCGTTGAGAGTTTGCACAGTGGAAGTTAAAGATCAGGATGAAGTTGACTTACTTTTATAATGACACAACTAAGCAAGTTGAAAACAAAATCACTTTACAGGTCGTATGATGGCTATAATAACAGAGCTTCATACTCCACAGGCTATAGGACAACTGTCCAGTGTATAAAAAAGTAATATGGTGGTCTCATGATGTAAAATACTATTTCATGATAATATATCTTGTATTCTGTTAATATTAAGGCCCTTTCAGACACAACATTGTTTGAGCTACACTTGCTGCTGGTTTGGGGCACATCTCAAGAAGTATTCCAGGAATGGGGGAAACATAACAGAACTAAGTTACTACCAGGTAAAACACACCTTATATGCATACTTGGTTGGAAACATGATTTCACAAGGCCAAAAGTTCTTGCCTGCCTGACTGTCACAACACATAGCTGAAGCTTGCAGAGCATCATGCTGCCCAGTGAGGAGCCATCACAGACCAGCAGAAGCCAAATGAAATAATGGGTTTCAGAGCACGGCGCTGAAGTTGTCGCATCGTGTCTGAAAGGGCCTTCACCATGATGTGTACATGAAATGTGTGTGAATCGTAAATAAAACTTTCACGAACTACCAGTTTCTCAGCTGTTGACAAAAATATTCATTTATTTAACAGAGTATAACCTACAAACAGGTGAAAATAAAATCTTTCTCGGAAGAGAAAGTATTTCAACTCAACACAAAATGCTTCAAGTACTCAACAAGTAACTGTAAACTTGGACACTCAATATCAAAACGAAGGGAAAAATGTTTTCTCAGTGCAACTCATATATTGTAAACCTGTTTTTTTTTCTCTCTCACAGAAACTTAAAACTGCAATAGAAAACAGAGAGAAATTAAAAAACAAAACAGCAATCACATAAATGAGCGGTTCTCTCGACAAAGCAGCTCACTGATCAGTTACATCTTGCCTACATTTTCTATCTGCATACTTTCAGATGATACTTAGTATCCTACAGCTGCTGCTCCTTCAGTTCCTTCCACTTGTAGTTACACTTTATTTGTTAAGCTCCACTTTGACTATTCAGTAGTGAATGTTGTTTTAGGTTCATACATATGTCTTTACCTCCCTACAGTGACTGGATTTGACATTGCAGTGGTGGATGTTGTGTTAGTTTCCATAAAGATGATGTTTAGTTCCCTACACTGTACATGTTATTATAAGTGCATGGTGGGTATTTTCTTTTCAGTTCTATAAAGTTTCTTGGTTCAACACATTGTTTATTTCGTACTCAGTGTTTGGCAGGTGTTTCTTTAGTTCCCAGTAAAGTATGTTTATTTACTTATAATGGATTTTAAGTATTTTGTGTGCTGTTGGAGATTTCTTTTAAACCTTCCATGAGGTTTTTAATTCCTAACTGTGAGTATTTATGAAGCTTCATAAACTGGAGATTTTTTACTTGGTGTTTTTCTTTTTTTAGTTCCCCACAGCGAACATTTAATTGACCACTGTAGGGAACTAAACAAACAAACAAATTCTACCACAGTACTAATTATCCTTTCTAAGGAAAATAAATACTCACTGAAAGTAACAAAACATTATGTTGGGAACTTTAAATCCAATAGAAGCTGTTTGGGTTCTTACAGTGTTTGATACAAACATTGCTTTTCTCTGGCTTTTGGTGAATATTCAATTAATTATGGTGAATATTTTCAGTTTAGGGAACTATAGGTAACTTTAGCGAAGTTAGATCCTAATGGAGGATGTGTGTTTCCTTACTATGACTATGGTTTTGGTATTTGGTGTAATTAAGCAGACATTTTTCAGCTCCCAAAAGCGATTTTTCTCTAGTAACTCTTTGTTGATGTTGGGTTATAATAGATTTATTACCTTAGATTAGATATGTAGTAGGCTGAGTTTATTGTTTTTAGTTATTTTGAGTAGCCAATTATTGCTCAGGGTTTCCTAAAGTTTATTTCGTGCTCTTACTTTGGTATGTGGTTATGTTTCCTATTTCTGATTTGTTTGTATAATAGATATTTAGTTGCCGACAGCAGATCTGCAGCTGCCCACAGTGTAATATTTACCTGATCAGTCGGACACACTGCAGCTCACTGAATGCTGAACTCAGTCTTTCATTGCATAACAATTTTGATAATCAAAGAGCTTACTTGTCAAATTCTGTGTTCACACACATAGTGAGGAAACGGCCGCACAAATTTCTAACAGCCATTTTAATCTTGCTGGTTTCTAGCGAAGCTCAGAGGGAACATGCTGTACAAAAGTGATGCAGCAGGATTTGATGCTGATGAGGGACACTGGACAAAAGTTTGTCGATCACATTGTCGGTTTGAAAACTTGTGTTGTGAACGCACAGTAAAAAGTCAAAACACGACTCAAATAAGTGATTTCCTAAGAAGTAGCTGAGGTGAGGTGAGGTGAGGTGAGGTGAGGTGATGTGATGTGACGGAGGGTCCTAATATGGGTAGAGGTGGGTGACGGGGTATGTTGTGGGGACTCTGATGACAGGGACAACTACTGAGGGCATTCGGGAGGGAAAACCTGAGGAAGAGCAAAGAAAAAGACTCAAACGTTGGGATGGAGTGATGAATAAATCAAATGGATGGATTACTGGTCAGAGAGAGTGAGTGGAAGTTTACCGTAGGGAGGGAGGGCACCTGCAGGACTGTAACCATAGGGAGCACCAAAACCTGTGATGGAAATTATACAAAGTCTTATTCAGTTCAATAACAAAACAAAATACACAGAACTGCATTAATACATCCTTTTGTTCCTCCTGTTGGTTTCCTACAGAAGTTTACAGGATATCTTAGAATCATCTTGACAGATATCAAGGAACTTAAATGTTCTACCATGGGGGTTATTTTTAGTTAGCTTGAACATGAACTTGCGGTTACTCAACACTGCATGTATATCTTATGATGGTCTATCACGACAGGCTTTTTAATGAAACTGAAATGAAACATTTGAGCAGCCTTGGAGAAGCTCTGCACTCTGAATGCTTTCAGGTTATCAATCATAATGCAATATATTTCCATAAATAAACGAATAAATAGATAAAAATAAGTATTTTAACTTGATTTTGTGGTTGCAGTTATTTATTTATTGGTTAGTTGATTATTTCTTTGATAATCATTTACTTTATAAAATAAGGCCAGAGGCCAAATTGACTTTGTTGACATGTTTGCAACGCTTACATCTAAACAGCACCAGGAAACAGAATGATACCCTCTTCTCTCTGCCAGCAGCTGGTCAGCTTAGCATAAAGACTGGAAACGAACCACCAGTCTATCTGTGTCCAGGGCATTTCTAAAAACATCTAGCCTACATTTCCTTTTTTTTGTACATTCAAAACCTCCTGGTTATTTTTCAGGTTAATAAATCAAATACATTATGGATCACTAACACAATAATTAAAAGATGAGCCAGAAATCAAAACCAAAGTGGATCTAAAATATACTAAAACTGTGCTGTTTAGTTAGTCTTTACATGTTTAATAATTCATCTTCAAAGGGGAGTATGGAGTGAGCTACAACATTTTTTGTCTGGAACATGACTGGTTCACTCTTCATATGAAACAACAGCAGCCTTGATCAGTCTTGTACTTTTCTGATGTCAAATTGCTGCTGTGTGAGATGTTTTTAAGTAGTTTGTCATGTAGCTGGACTTACCTGGGGGGATGTAACCATGTGTGGGTGGGGTACTGATGTATGGAGCTCTGGGGATGACCGGGACTCGTGGAGGTCTGGCAGCGAGGGCCGGGAGGGTCAGCACCGACGCTACAGGTCGCTTTGGCTACACAAACACACAGACACCCAATCAAGAACACATCAGCACTGTAACATGATGCTGTATCACTTCAGACTGATGATCAACACTTTACTCACAGGAGGGTTGGGACGTTTCTTCTTGTTGGTTGTAGATTTGGAGCCAGAGAAAAGGCTGTTCAGGGCGGCTAGTGCTGCGCTGGCTTTGGCTACTTTCTTATTGGGACCTGTCCCCCGAAAAACCTGCTTGTCCACCTCCACCTGTTACAACACACAGAGAGGAGTATGTCTTCTAATAATGTTTGAAACTAATGTTCCTTTAATGTTTGTAACCAGGTTGTAATTTTTAGAATCAAAGCTAAAACTAACAATTTGTTGATTTTATTTTATTAGATTAGGTTTTGGACTGTTTGACCGACTTAACAATCAACTTTCCAGATATCATCTCGCTTGTTAGTGAAATATGCAGATCATAGTTTCCTACTTTCTGACATGTAATAGACTCAATGATTATTTTCAAAAAAATAAATGGGAGGAGTAATGAATGAAGAAAATAAAAGATATTTGCAGGGCGAGACAGAATAGTGAGATGCACTGAATAAAAATATCAAATACGTTCTTCTAACTTGAAGCTTTGCTTCATCTCACGATGTCCTGATGAACTTAAAGGTTTCCGACTGTTTGCCTATTCAAGGCATCACACTGGACTCAGGAACTATTTCTTAGCAACCTCCATGATATCACTGATTTAACAGTGTGTTTGTAGGACTGATGCATGAACCACTTGTACAAACAGATTTGTTCTCAAATGGCAAAATTCCAAAATGAATTTAGATGATATATTTCACTTCAACCAAGTGAAGCAAAATTAATATGCTGTCCACTCTGTTATCATCATCTTAGCTGCTAATTTAGAGTCATGCTGCCTCAGAGTCTGTGTGAGTCTCAGCTCAGTTTCATCATCTGTTATAACACCTCGCAGTGTAACATCAACTACTGTTGCCTGGCATATTCTCTAATCTAATATCACTGATGTCACATGAGGTGGTCAGATTTTTTTAGCATCTGACTTCGTGTTAAAACCATTTCACAGTACAGCTCTGGTGACAGGGCGCCGACAGCTGTATTATTAATATTTTCTAACCCTTTCTCCTTGTACCATTAGTGACTCTGCTCAATTTGTCATCTGATTTCTGACAGCACAACCTGAAGCTCTGCAGTGTGAAATTCTTTGTTACTGTGGGGACATTTTTGTGAATGAACCTTGCCCACAAATGGAGAAAGAACAGGCAATGAATCTCATGAACCTACACCTTTCATGAGCAGCTGGCGTTCATCAGTCTAAAAGGAGCAATTTACAACAAGTTTATGCAGTTGGCAGTTTAGTGAATTTGGCTTCAAACACTCCAAAAAAAGTATATGTTTTAGAACAAACCAACAAACCAAATACATTTTATTTTTACTCAAACGACAGATTGATCTCACAGTATAGAATTGGTTTCATGTGCAGCTGTCTTTCTGGGATTTTTTTTCAGATGTGTGAAGATGTTTTGATATGCAGGAAGCAGCGAGGTGCCAAACATCAAACACGTTCCCTCTCTCATCAATTCCTAATAAGACCCTCTGAAAGGGAGACAGAAAATCTATGAAATGAAGAAGTGAGGGTGTGTGTGTGTGTGTTGTCCTACCTCTATGATGAAGCGTTTGTCGTAGCTGCTGCCGCTCTCTGATATCAGCTCGTATTTGAGGCCACGCCGTTTCTCATTCAGCTCCATCACCGGGTTTTTACCTCCTGCTGTTAGAATTGGACCTGGAGCTCTGGACTACAGACAGAGAGAGACACGCCGTCTTACATTTGTTTTATTTTTAAATGTAATTAAGTGCTTGTGTTTCCTAAAAGTAAAGCATGATTTCCCAGTCCTTTCACAGCATGTAGATTATTTCGGCTGTCGACAGTCAACGTTTTAGGTTTAACCTAATATTGTACAGTATGGCTGGATTATTCCTGCAAAAACGAGGGACAAATTATGTACAAAGGTGGCACAACAGGATTAGGCACTGTTTTCCCTGGTTGCTGTCCTCAGGTACGTGGAAACAACTGTAATACTGTCTTGGCAACAGATTATATAAAATGGCTTGCAGAAATCACTCTAATTTTAGCTTCATCACTCTAGTCCCTGTTTTTTATTGTAATAACCTATGAGGTAATGAATGTCAGCAGTCTCAAAGACTCTGCAAAAGGTTGAAAAACTGAACTCAAATAAAATCATATAACTCTGTTATGAGGTTATGTCGTAACAGAACAGTGACTGATTTCCCTCAAACCAAACTCAAATCTAAAAGGGACAGGCTTTTAAAGTGTGGTCCCTAAACCCTGGAAAATTAATCACGTTAGTAGTCTGATTATGTTTTGTATTGTTTACTCTTTTTAACACTTCAGGAATTGTTGTGTCATATCATCATGTGAAGGATTAGCTTGGTGCTTGGCTTTCATTTTACTGCCAAAAGAGTATTCAGTGACTTCCGCTGAATAATGTATTTTCAAGCTGATCAAAGCCTTAGAGAGATGACAATATTACATTTTACAGGCAGCTGCATTTGTCCAAAGTGCTTTCAACCTAGATGTTGTCCACATTCATGGCATTCCTTTAAACAACTTAAATAAAAGAGAAGCAGATGACTTTAGTTAAAGATTTCAACTTGTTTTCAGATTATTTTTTGGCACTTCACACATTAACTAGAGCATTTTGAAGAGTGGAATCTCCATCACATCACAGGTTGGTGACACTGATATTTCACAAAAGGCCGCTGTCCGTCTGTGCACCAGTCTAATCCTCATGTGCTTTTCTGTGTGTGTGTGTGCTCCCCACCTCCTGTGTGTCTGTGGAGGAGGTGATGGAGGTGGAGCTGGAGCTGGTGGACATCCTGTCGTTCTTGCCTTCGCCATCTGACTTCTCGTCGGCGCTCAGAGAGTCTATGTCTCCGTCGCCGCCAAGCACGAAGCCCAGAGCCTGCAGCGCCTGAGGAGGCAACAACACACACACATTCATATGCTAGTTTTTTACATGCTAGTTCCGCCACGCTCAGGCTGGCCACCATCTTATTAGATGTCACTGAAGTCACCACATGCGGGAAATGAATCACACTTGTATCATCTCTGACTGAGCTGTCCTTGAGCAAGGCACTCAACCACCTAACAGCTGCTGCAGTAAGGCTGCAAAGTAGCCATCATCATCAACAACAACAACAACACAAAGACTGGCTGTACTGGGCAGCTCTGACGTGTGAATGTGTGAATGTGTAAGTCAATGAATACATGTGTGTGACAAAGTGTGAGCAGTCAAACTTAACAAGTTCAAAGCTTCGTCACAAAAAGAACATTCTCCCTCTCTTCACTTCGACCATTTCTTTGTCTGAGTTAATGGTCAAGTTTTTTTAATCATCTGACGCCTTCAAGTATGAAGTCAGTGACAAAAGAGGGAGAGAGGAATGACTGCTCAAGTCCTTTTTGTAACACTTTGAGCACTCAGCTGGTTGTTACCTTTTAACAATTACTACACATTATACCTAGGCATGTCATATATTTTGAAAGACAGTGCTGGAGTAAAAATCAGAGGCTTACTAGAGTTAGAGGAATTCATCCTCTGGGGAACATGAATGTATTACATTTCTTGCCAATCCAAAAACTGAGATGTTTCAGCATCTCCCCACTGACCATGAGAAACTGCCTTCTGTAGAGCCGCCAGTGTGACTAAAAGTCGCAAGGTCTCACAATGCAGTGCAAAGAAAAAAACATGGAGGAGCTCCTCTACCTTAAATAAGTTGTGAATTGTAGAATGGTACCACTTTAAGAAGAGCATGTTGCATTTATTTTGATGCAAATGTGTCTTGATTGAACAGTTTGAACTCTGTTGAATACCTTGAGGGCTACTTGCAGCTTGGCGGTTCTCTTGGAATTCCCAGTGGCCTGGTAGGTGGTTCCCTGGATGTCCACAGACATGGTGAAGACTGGAGCGTGCACTGGGCCAGACTGAGACAGCAGGCGGTACTGAAGACCCGGGTGGATCTGATTCAGACGCATCAGAGCGTTCATGGGGTGGTTTGGATCCGTCATTCTCCAGTCCAGGACTAAAGGAACAAAGATGTTTTTGTTAGTTTAGTGTTCTTTAAAACTTGAAATCTTAATTATCTTCTGAGTTCATATTACATTTAGGAACAGGTCAGCTGTCCCTGGGCCGCTGAGCATGGCAGTTGAAACAATAAGAACATAATAAAGACATAATCTGAACAAATTGTGTCCAATTTGTATGTGAGGAATTCTAGTCTCATGTCCATTGTAAAGTGTTGAAATAACAACCTTCATTATCATAAAACTGAACGCAAATAAAATCAAGAATAACATTTGAAAAAGTCGTCTTGAAGTCATGAAAAGAGCTAACTGTTTGGAGTAAATTAGACAAATCACTCCGGTCTGATGGTGCTTTAAACTAAAAAGCACATCTCCCACATTCTTTACAGATTCTTGGCTAATTAAAACAGAGTACTGAGTATAAAACAACTGTAGTATATAGTCCTTTAAAACAAACAGATTTTCATCTTTCACATTTTTCTGATCGTTCAAAGCGAAGAAAACAAAGACACTTATAACCTGAATAACACATGCTGTGTTCTTGTGCACGGACTCCTTCAAAGGTCAATCTCCACCGATAACATAAGAGTAAGAAGCAATAAGACGGATTGCTCAGGAGGTCTCCGAAGTTGTTTGATTGGCTGAGTGCTCTTCACTGTTAATAACCAGCTGATGAGACTGAGATGACTGACACTGCCCTTGGTGCTACCATGATGACCCAGTCCCAGTCAGAGACCCTTCACACCTCCACACTGACAAGAGATGAGGAGAGCTCTCTGCCTCCCCAGAGCTCCCGAGCAGTAATATCTCGCAGATGAATTGAAAATGAAACCGTGACACTTGGTGACATCTATTATAACAAAACTGCTGACTCCTTGTCCTTTTAAGAGACAAACGATTAGTTTCACTTTGTTCAGTCTATAAACACGCTGGAATAACAACAACAGAAACTGAATCAAAATTAGTCCTGGCGTTGCAGACAGTCATAACCTTCAACATTACTGTAATATGCAGAACTACCACTCATGTACTGCACTTGATTTCTGCTTTCAGAGATGCCTTTTCTGACGGAACTCTTAAAGTCATGAGGGTCAGGGGGATTCAAAGTTAATGGGCATCAGATTTCATTGTTCTTTCTGAAGGTAACTTGTTTTTTTAGATTCATTCTTCTGCAGGTACGGTACTGTTTTTACAAAACAGTAAAAAGAGAGCAGCGTTAAAATATAGTAAAGTATTGTACTATTATTAATAGTAATGTCAGTAATCTGCAAACAGCATATTCATATTTATAACCATAACAGCATTTGCAGTTTTATACTGAAAGAAACATGCTACTTTGTCCTGAAGTATATGTACAGTTTCTGTAAGGAGGAGTTTTTTACAAGGGTGATTCTTGTTTCTTTGGAAGGGATGCCCTTCAAGTTTTTGGACGGCATCTGGCTCTTGTCACTGTTGGAAACCAACAATGGCGTCTCAAGCGAGAACATACGAACTACCATCTTGTCATTGAGAGAATACGTCATGTTAGTGAAGCGTACAACAGTTTTTGTCCTGCAGTCACTGTGTGTAATGACTGTGAGCTCCTGACAGGCACTTAAGACTGAAGGGTGGTTCAGGATGAATATGGATGGAGATGCTGTGTAACAAGATGAATATGAAGGTGCTGACGGACAGGTGCTGGGAGGAAGAGGGGGAGGTGTTAATGCACTGTGTGTGGTGAGTGTGCATGTCCGTACACTGACGCGCGCGTGTGTGTGTGTGTATGTGAGCAAGATAATTACGTGGCAGCAGCCTGCAGTATTAATCCCTCTCTATCTCTGCCTTCCATCGCCTCCTTTGAACTGGAAGCAGATGAGAGTTGCCGGGGACGATCGTCCCAGTGAGGGCTGATTTAATTACTGTGACACAGACAGACAGGACAGAGAGACTCCGAGGGAGAGTGAGAGTGAGTGAGCACTGGAGAGAGACTACAGAAGATGGACGCTGTAGTCGTCAGTCTGGTCACAAGTGAATATGTTTGTGGTGGGAACGTGAGCTGACCCAAGAGGTGTACTCTGCAAGTATGAGCTACACAGCTCCTGCAGTGCTTGAAATCAGCACTGATAGTAGCTGTGCCTCACCCAGACCCAATCTACATTTATCGACATTGTTTGGTAACAATGACAAAGTGAAAGTTGTTGTCTGTACCAAAATATATCAGCAGAACAGAGCAGGCAGGGTTCTGTGCACAATGCTGTAGATGGCATGTCACATGTCGACAGCTCCACGTGACGACGTGTCAGTCGAGAATTATGACAACATTAAAACAGCAGAGATGAGAAATAAGAAGCAACGCACTGCCACAGAACAGAGTCAGCGTTGTTGCAACAGTGACGCACTTGACAGAGAGCGGCTGCTGACTGACAACTAACTATGAACTTTGCTAATGGTTAATAAAGAAATTAAAGGGCACAGAGCAGCTTAAGGGTCATGGTGGGAATAACTTTTCAAAAGGAATTCTTGACAGAAAGGATCTGCAGATACTACAGAAAAAAGAGATGATGTGACCCTTGAGATGATGCATTTATTGTTCATTAATGCTTTCAAAAGGCCAAGCTCAGACGGGATACAGGCACTGGCTGAGAGTATAGCTGCAGCTGCTCTGTCTGGACCTGCAGAGTGGAGCTGGAGATGGTTAATTCTCCGACCACTGTCCCATTTGTGGTTGCATCTTTAATGCTTCCAATATGGCTGGTGTTGCAGTACTGTAATTATTCCTTCCTCCTAACATTAACAAAGAAAGCATCATTAATGGTCTACTTCATAATACAATGTCATAATACAGCTAAGCCTTCCTTTATGGAAGCAAGGAAAAACTTTTTAATTCTTAAGCAAAACCAGTTGAGAAAACAAGTTCTCACTGGGACTCTTCAGAAGCTCACTAGAAGTACAGTGACATATAATAGGTGGGGGTGCTGCACTCTTACTGTCTGCAGGTATGCATTAAACACTCACATTGAGGAAAGCAATGATGGCAAAGCCTCACATAAGGGAAATCATGTCTTTATCAAAGTATTCCTCTGATTCTTGTAGACCAATAATGAGGCATGTTAGTTGTTTCTCTTACACTCACAACTGGTCAGCATGCAGGGCTGCAGAAGTAGCAAAAAACACCTGAGTGTGAACTATAGAGGTGAAACTGGTAAGTATCTCTAACGCATCTCCCCCAATTCTGTTGATAATCAGCAGATAATGACCGAACTCTCAGGGCACTCAGTGAGGCAGAGGTGCTGATTGTGATGATAAAAGATGCCTACGTTGGCAGAATGGAAGTGAAATGTAATGTTTTTTTGACATTAAGTGACGTGCCATCAATGTTTCAACATCAATAACTGTACTTCAGTGTGCCAAATAAAACATAGTGCTGCTGAAATGCTGCTGAAGCAACCCTTAAGAGTCTAAAATAACTGTACTTTGCAACAGAGTGCAGCTCCTTCTTTTTCATCTTTTTACCTGCAAATTACCAAGTTCAAAGGGCAGAAACATCACTGGTTCACCTTTAGTATTTAGACAACACGCCTGTACCTTGTTAATGATTACATAAAAAATATTAACATATCAATATATTAAAATAAATTTTTACTTATATCCTATTTTTACAGTATTTTTATATAATTGTATGCTAAATCATGTATTCTCTTCCAATTATATGATGTATACTGCTACCAAGTGTTCTTCATACAATATACATATAATTTGTAAAACATTTAAAAATATTAAAATTCAGCAGACAGAGTAGAAGATAGAATAACTAAATTCCTCTTGCATTCAAAACACAAGTATGGAGCAGTCTTGTCTAAATATATTGTAATTTATATATTGTATTGCTTTTCTTTTAATGTGGCCTCTTTAATTTCTTCAACATATGTCTTAATTTCACTCAAATAGTTCTTTATCTGTATCATACTGCCAAAGAAAGTCTTATCCTACATCGCTGTTTCTCCTCCAATATATCTCTTGATATTGACAAGAATCAAAATGGATCGGGATAAACCTCTCTGTTGTGAACTTCATTAACATTAAGTCTTTAACGTGCAGACCTTTTCTAACCGGGAGCAGATTAATTCCTGATAACCTCACTGAATGCTTCCTTCGGCTCCAGCAACTTCCTTCCCTCCTTTTTTCTCTCACTTGTAGCTATTTGGAAATCTGATAGCTTCACACGTTTTCTGCTTCGAGGAAACGTTTCACTTAAAAGCCACAGCCACAAAGGGCCCTTGAAGAATTTTAACCTCTTTTTTTAACGTATTTCATGCAGCTAGCTGGGTGATACAGTGAATGATGCCACAATGAGATATGATAGAGGCTGAGCTGGTTCAGTGCCCTGAACAGGATTCCTATTAGGATCTTGTGAAGATATCGGACATTACTGCAGAATTTCAAATGCTAGCCTACAGTGGATGGCATTAAGGCAGGGTCAGGGAACTTTCTCTCCTTTGCTGCAGAGAGTGGAGTGAATACCGTCAGCAGGATGTCATTTTTTAACCTGGCAGCCTGTTTTGATCCTTCTCAAACAGGGTGGCCTGATTTCTAAGATAAGCTCAGCCTCACTGCTCACTTCTTTCAGCTCCATTGACTCACTTTTCCACCTTTTACACAGTCTGTCAGAAAGCACCTTGTGTACAGCCGACTGTTGTTTACAGCACACACACACACTCTCACACACACAGTGAACATCAGAGCCTTTTGTCTTTGTCATTAGCTACATCTGAGCGACAAACACCAGAATCAATATCCACTTATCTGCTGTTAAGAGACAAACAATCCTTTCTACTGGGGAGTCGGCCACCCCATGATGTGCGTTTGACCAATACAGCATTCTAATATTGGCCTGACACCTTATATCGGTGCTTACATGAAATAACTTTCCATCTGCATTCTAAATAATTCACTAAATCATTTTTTATCTTTTCACGGTGGGGAGTCATCTTTAACAGCATTCAGAGCATTGGTAGCTGTTCGTACTGACAGGCTGGACTGAGCTAATCCAGTGTCAGGCCAGCCCATAATTACAATCATCTTTACTGACTTTATAGTTGTGATATAATTCAACATTAGTGGGAATTTTTGCATCACAATTATTCTTTTTCACCCGCCAAAACATAAAAACAAATTAAATGATGCTATGACATTTGTACTTCAAGAATTATGGCAAGTATTTGAAATTCTACCTGACAGAAAAGAATCTATAGTTCCTAATTTTCCATAATATTTCCGTGCAGATTCCTCTCCTTCTTTATAACATACATGATTAAATGTTGGTGCCAACAGGGTCAACTCTGGAGGGGTAGCTTTGAAAACTAACCATGTCTCTTGCTTGTAAACACATCTTTTATAACTTTAATCCCCCTGAGTTGCTGTTACTTTGATTTACACATTTCGGGCCCTTTCTCCTGGACCAGTCTGGGCCTGAGGACCAACATTACACTGTATCCACCCAGTCCCTTCATTTATTTCACTGTGTCAGCACACTCTGCTATTAAAATACAGTATTGTTGGGAAAAACGTTTTGCCACAACTCACTCCATGTGTTGTCTTACTGCAAAGGTAAAGGACTGCATCTAAATAAATCTTGCTGACGTGACATTCCTACCAGCTCTCTGAGAGGCACAATCTGAGGATATGCTGGCTTCTATTTCACGTTTCGGTTCGGCATCAATCTGCAAACATTTATTTCTCTATCATCAGAGATTTCCATCTGAGAAAGGCAGCTCCAATGTATATTTTTGTTTAATGCCGTCACTTGCCAGGTAACGGACACCAGATCACACAGTGGGTCTTACATGCTGAAATTTTTTATACCTTTTCAGACAGCGATTCCGCAATATCGCTGCAACGGAAGCTCCAAACTACTCCACCTTTGTTTGTTTACACTTAACCAGTGTCTGATTCCCCACTGACTGTCGCTCGTGGAGGGGGATACTGTTTTCTGGGGGCAACTCACTGAAAACTCGGTCAGAAGGGCTAAGAGTCACACTTCCTGACAGACAGGATGACAGCAACTTTTCAAAGTATAAATTCTGTATTTTCTTCCTCATCTACTTTGCCACCCCCTGCTACCACATTACTGTTGTTAAATGATGCAACTTTGCTTTGTGGGTTGAAGTTGAAGACATTTCTGTTCTATTTCACAAGTGAATTAACTGTTTTGTTATCAGACTATGAAAGCGATCAAACCATCACCTCATGTTTTGCGCTGCCGGCTTTCCCTTACACACAGACTTCGTCCCTCCTCTGATGCAGCTCTGTCACTACCTCTACAATTAACTTCACAAGAGCAAACACAAAAAACATAGTATCTGCTTCACCATGAGTTGAATTGACTGATCATTGTGAAATAAGAATAATCCAGACTCAACACTGTCATGTCAATAGTAAACATAAATGAATTATGGTTCTACTGTGTCTGCACTCTGATCCAACACCCCTAAACATATAAGGCAGCTGTCTGCCCTTAATTTTCTGTGTTCTAACGCCTTCACTACTTCTCTGTCGTGTTTCATAGGTGAGAAGAGGAGGAGGAAGAGGATTCAGATCATCTGAGCAAACTGTGATTCTTTTAAACAAGCGAGTCGATGGTCAAAGTCACCTTTCATCCTTTTGATGAAGTCTCTGTCATCTGACCCGACGTCCTCCCGGAGCCTCTTCTGACAGCTGCCTGCAGAGCGGAAACAAACAGAGTGATCACCTGAAACATCACACAGACCGAGAGAGAGGACACGAAGGTCATCCAAACATATCATTATCTATATTCAGACTGTATCTAAACAGAGGAGTTATACGAGCTGCTTTTACAAAAGGATAAGTGGAACATAGTGAGGAGATAGAAAAAACTGGAACAGACACACGTGGCTACACTCAGATGAAAACATAAATTATGCACATAAATACACAGAATAAATGGCATGCAGACAAACACACACACACAAATGAACACACACCTTCTAACAGCCTTGGTGAGGGCTTGCTGGTGGGGAGAGGATCCATATTCAAGACCTTGTAAAGCTGTCCAAAGGCCAGGAGCCGTAACGCATGCTGAAAAACACACACCAGACAGAATAAGGGCATATCACTGTATTGATAAAGCAACACAAATCTGCACTCAGAAGGGAGAACTGGCAACAACTATACAATTTATTCTCCGATCAATGCGTTTTAATTATCGAAGAAACTTGTGTGTGTGCATGGCATTTGTGTAAACCAACTAATTCTGTTGGGAGAAACTTCATGCATTATAGAGGCGAGGAATAAACACTCAGAAGGCACAAACAAAGGAGGAAAAGAAAATGAAAGAAAAATATTCCCAGACTGGCGGGAAGGCAAAAAGAGAGAGAGAGTGAGAGAGAGAGAGAGAGAGAGAGAGAGAGAGAGAGAGAGAGAGAGAGAGAGAGAGAGAGGAAAAGATGAATTTGAGGATGTCTTCATATTTCTCAGCGCTGAGCCCACATTTTCTGCCTGGGGAAAGACTTTGTTGTTCCATGTGCTGTAGCTATAGCTGTAGCAGTGGCAGCAGTAGTAGCATTAGCTGCAGCGGTATAGTAGTAGTAGTAGTGTTGGTATTGGTGTGAACGGGGAAGAGTGTTCCCAAGCTCATTAGGTGGCTAATTAGGCAGCCATTTCGTCAAGCCTCCACAGCACTGAGGGGCTGCTTATCTGAGGTCAGAGTCCGGGCTTCTGCGGCCATTCAGCTATTTATAGTGCTGACGTGAGCTTGGGGCTTCTCTGGGTGGCAGAGGAATCGCTTTAAATAACCCTCCTTCAATCAGTGCAACATGGGGGAGTTTTGCTCGTCGAATTTCCTGGAAAAAATTGCTGACTTTGGTGCAGAGGGCGGTGTGGAAGCATACCCCAGTGGGCTGTTTCACAGTCTCACAAGTCGCACGGCTGGGGCTGATTTTCTTTCTGTTCTCGCAGCTAATGATTATGCTCAGTTAGGTAAGCGTCTGCGGCTGGTTTTATAGCAGGAAGACAGGGAGGGAAGTTTTACAATGATCTGAGGGGAAGATGTTAAGAAAATACCCATAAAGCAGCAGCTCAAATGAAACACTCATGTACATTGAGTAAAAAGTCTAAAATCAGAACACATCTGAGGTTTTTATAGCATCAATACACCCTTCGGGGAGAAACTCTGCTTCTAAAATACACTTTGGTAGTTTGTACTCTAATGATCCCTTAAAATACTTAAAAATCCCTAACTTAGACTTAAATTTCAAATCACATAAGAACTCTAAATGTTTCCCACAGAGTGAACTTTTTTTTCCACAGCGGTTTTCATTTCGTTGGTGACCATATCAAATTCAGAGAGAGCGTTGAGACCCGGACGTCTGTGGTCCAGAGGTGAGAGACAACGGCCGGTTAATAGAAGCTTTTAATGTTCAAAGTCCTGGAGCAGCCAGGATAATGTTGATGGAAAATGCTTCTATTGTCCTTAAAAGCTACTGGCAATGTGCCCTTGAGTAAGGCATTCAAATTCAAATGCTTTTTTTTCAGACACTCTTGAGCAGTACAAGGGGTTACACGAACAGCCTTGACAGTGTATCAGTGAGAACGGCAACCAAATCTCACATGGTCCCCATCAAGGAGCCTGAAACGAAGGTCTTGTTCATGTTTCCAGCAAACAGCCGAACATTTGATGGTTCCAGCCTGGCAAAATTTGAGAAATCTGCTGATCGTCTTGTCTTCCATTACGAGATAAACGGAACTACACATTTAAAGACATCTCTTTGGCATCTATGCAACCGTGACAGCTATTTTTCATGATTTTTTAAAAATGTTTTCAAGCACTAATGATTCATTGATTACACGAGGGTCAGCTATGAGTAGCTACAGTACTAGTAAAGTATTTATTTTCGGCTATGTAACATTAGTAACTGTTACATATCCATGGTGAAACAAATAAACCATATGATTGCTTTATCATCAAACTACTGAGTAGCTTCTCACCTCAGACCGAGACACCACTGAATTCAGTCTAAGGACTTGGCCATATCAAATAGTTTTAATTTGACGACTTATTCAACCTGGATAAATCTGAATCTGACCCTGTGACTTTCAATAAGAATTATTGTATAGAAATAGTTAATCTTCTCACTGATGATGACAAAGGGATCAGTATTAAATTGAGAGTATGATTGTAAGTAATGATCTTTGCATGGACTCCGTTCTTGTCATTTTCCCTGAGGCTGTTTGTGAGAAAATCTGCAGATAAACTGAAAATGAAACAACTCTTTAGAAAGTGTAGAAACAGTGTATCATGCCAAACACTGTTGCTATAACAGCTTATAGAATTAAGAAAAGCCAGTGTTAGCAGTAGACGTGGCTGATGAGTAAAGTGAGCTGACCTGTGCGCTGTCGGTGATGGCGTCAGCCTGCTGTGCACTGAGGTCAGACAGGACATCTGTGGGTTCCCTCTCACAGGGGTCATGAACTCCTGGACCTCCTGTAAAGAGAAACCGGGTCAGTGTTTTCACACCGTGTTATGACTCTAAACTATAACTTTTAAAGACAGGAAAACAAACTCAGAAATGATTTACTGACTACTATTGTGTACAACATAAATGCAGCGGTGACTCATCAATGATTCAGAGGCATTCAGAGAACTACTTGCCATTGTAATGCTGAGGGAAACCATTAGCAACATTTAAAAAATCCAGTCAAATCATCACAAAGGCTAACTGGCTGCTCTGCAACGATCGAACGTAGGAGCCGCAGGGTTCCCAGATAAAGGCTTGAAAAAGAAAACGTTGGAGGAAAATTAAATATAAATATACGAACATTTTTCTATTTATTTGAGTTGGATTGGAAACATTTTTCACACGGACTGCTGTTGAAAAAAGAACATCTCGGAGGATTTACTCCAACACCAACTTTTCCTGAATGAAACACCAGTAAAAGTTAAATTAAACCATTATTCATGTTGCTGTGAGTTCGCTCAAGGAGTCCTGAGGGAATCAGCACCCCAATTTGGAAACCATTAATGCACTGTAGAGTACTATACGACTGAGTGCAGGTGATACTACACTGTATCATTGTTGACACTCCACACTCTGCTATCCAGGGCACGAATCCACTCTGTGTATGAAGAGGTTGCAGCCAAACACTGAGGTTATCCTCAAAGTGCTGTTTCTGTGCCTGTTGGCTCCTTAGTTTATTTGCCTGCTTTCTTCAAACCTTGTTTTTAATCCCTGGGCTGATTGCTTTCCTCTAAATGCTTTTTTTTTGTACTCAGGAAACATGAGCAGCGCCGAGAGAAAGCGGAACGGAGTCGCCTGGTTTTACCGTCGAGTGTGAGAAGGTTAAATACAGTATATGACATGTTGAATATTGATTTAGCAGCAGAAGACTATTTGCTCTGTGAAGACATAGTAATGACGTTCTGAAGAGAAAATAATTCCACACTTCCACCATGGCGGCCTGGGAAGATAATCTGTCGTATTACAACTAAACAGAATACTAAAATATTTAATTAAATTATGATGAAATTAAATTATGTGTGCATTTGTTTGGGTCTGAGATGCCGGTGCTCTAGTGTGATATCTCTTAAAAGTGAATGACACTGTCACCGTTAAGACATCAGCAGGGACAAACATCTGCTAACACACTTTAGGCATATCACTGAAGATGTGTGCATGCTGAATTCCTTCAAAAAAGTGCTATTATAAGGGAACAGATTTTATATTAGATGCACTGATAAATATGCCACTAATTACAAACAATGGATCAATGATTTCAAATACTTCTTCAAATGCTCATTCGAATTTTCTCTAGCGTGGTTCCCTAAGAGTCCTGGATGTTTTCAATTTCACTGTCAAAATGTAATTTAATTCTGCTGCTCTATGCGCAGAGAGTGATTACTGGATTTATTCACTATGTTTGACTCTCAACCACTGATGGCTCACATATATTAATTTCTGGCAGAAAGCGTTTCACCATTTACAAGATTAGGACTGTTGAATATATGGAAGAGAGGGCACAGCGTATGCTGCCTACATGAGAACCCTGTTCGTCTGCCACAACAATATATTGAAGACTGACTTTCCACACGAGTCAATATTCTGTCACCATACAAACAATCCTCTGATTTTACTATTTACTGCTTATGGTGCATTTTTACCTCACGAGCCCTTGTTAGTAGAGAATACTTCAGAATACATAATTTACATCCACTTCCATTTAAATAGTACAAATTAAACAAAGCTCTTGTGTGTCTTCAGCGTACATCCAGAATCCACAATGCCTATAACTTTGCAAGATGCTCTTTTCCAGCACCTAAAAATAAGATTCCTCTCATAATCCCACATGACTGGGGAATTGGCACAATCTATTTATTCACAATTTCAATTTTTTTCCGCCTGTATTCAAGCAGGGTGGGTCTCCAGGAACCTGCTGATCACATCACACAGTCAAACATTTATGCCTGGAAGCTGCTCTGCACAACCACCGTCTGATCTGTTGGCCGCAGTGCAGCTAAACTGGAGTGGTTGGGGTTAAGGGCCTTGCTTAAGGGCACTTCAGTGGTGGTAATGAGAGAGGGCAAGTGCTGCCTTTCACTTTGCCTACCCTCTTTTATCGTGCCAGTCAGGGGGATTGAATCAGAGTGTCATAAGATCACTTTTGCAGATTTTCTCAAAATGTTGCTTCATTAAATACACCCAGTTAAGGACCCTTGGCAACCCTGGTCTGAACAATAAAATACCCTGATAATCGAATAACACCTCCCCTTGGTCTCAGTGACTTCAACAGAGAACTTGCCTTGTAATGCCCTCCACTGAGTCCAACAGCTCTGTCTCCTCAGCAGTTCCTTGAGTTTTCAACCTGCCCAACATTATTCCTAGTCAAGGCCAGAGGTTTACATGTCGATAAAAGCCTGTGCAAATCTGCACCTTCTCGATTCCTCTGATTATTTTGTAGAACCTCTTTGTAATCTACTGTGCAAATCTGGATGCTGGATTTTTTCTCTGGTTCATCACCAAAGAAGCTCTAACTTCGGAAGTAATTGCCACATAATTTTCTTTTAACACAAAAAATGTTAAACTTTATCAGACAACTTGAAGATTTCTACTGGGGACCACTTGTTTACATTGTTGTATAAATTCTGTACATGTATGTGTTACCTGTAGATCTCACTTGGGTTCATAAGCAACGTTAAACCTGGACAATCTGTAGCCTGTTAATTAAAAGAGAGAGAGAAAGACTATATACACGCAACAAACAGAGCTTGCTGTGAAGGACTGATCCCTGACCTGGCAAGAGAATCCCTGAGGCGATGCACTCCATGACGCGACGCAGGGCCTCACCTGGACCCAGTGGCCGGTTACAGGTGGCTATGGCCTTTTCACAGATGAGCTCCAGAGGCTGCAGAGGGCAGACAGAGAGAGGACACTCAACACAGCATGAACTAAGATTTTGGGTCTGAGCTACACATCCTGCACATACACTACAGGTAACAAATAAGCAGTTTAAAGGCGCCAGACATGGACAAAAACATTTGTGTCTATCCCTTAAAGAACGAGAAATCTTGATATCACTGTACAACAAGCGATTTTGATTCGGTGGCTGTCACCTACCCATCCTTTGAGAGGCTGCCACACAGGCAGTCTGTTGCACATGTCTCTGAAAATCCTCAAGATGATGACGCAGGACTTGAGATCTGTGACTCTGGCCTGAAGGGGCAAAAAGACGAAACAGAGTGATGGCATGAAGAGAATTTCAACAAGACAGCTCCAAAAATATGCATCCATGACGTTTTCCAGGCACTGAGCTACGGGGTCTTCACCCTGAAATGTCAATATCCTGTATAACGACAAGGAAAGCCCTTGAGTAAACACCAAGACCTGCAATGTGAGGGTCACATGACAGACCTAGTGCTACTGAGCTAATCTGCATATTTATCACCAGCTAACCACCGAGTGTGAGCTGTAATCATATTAATTATGAGTTTGTAAATGTTGTTTAAATAGTTTTTATTTAGAAACAATAGACAATTTAATTCACAACAGATAGTTGAAAATAATGTTTGTTGTCTTTATACTACAGGGGCGCTGAGCTGCTGTTCCCTTTTCACTATCTCATATTTCTCAAGAACAGAAGTTGATTGCTGGGCAACAGACACTCACAAAAGAATAAAAGGGAAATCCTGTGATAATACAAGTGTGATACAAATACAGTGTCCAATCTGATTAACTAGAACACTTGCATGGACATTAATGTAAAAAAATATAATATCCTATTCTAGAGGGATTTTTACTTTCTGCAAGACCTTATTTAGTTCATTTCATCAATTTTTACATTTGAGCATTTTTGAAAGTCAATTCAGTTTAATCATGCTCATATAATCTGTCCTGCATCTGATTTAACAAAAAGTCTAATAGTTTTTTCAGGACACTTGATATCTTGTAAGAATTGAATGTGTGGTGTACGGTACAGTATGAAAAGCATATATGAATGGCCCTCTTCTCCCCTTTGTTAGGATCCTTTCCCCTGTATTCAACAGTGAAAGTGCTTCAGGTGTTTATTGTAGATATATGAATACAGCTTGCCTCAAAGTAGTGAAAATTGTCATTTCTACAGCGGTATTGTATGGATGACCTCATGTGACAAATGTTTCACTGAACACAACCCTACAACTCTAACTAAAGGTTATTTTTCTCTATTTTCAGGTTCATACTTACTGTATATTCAAGGTGTACTTTAAATGGATTACATGATTTAATGTTAAAAAAATACTTTATTTTTACCACACTGTCTAATGCTTCCTCATCTCTATTCTTTGTCTAAATGCTTTGCTTTAACGCCTGTCTCTTTAAGAAAAGGCCAAAAGCCCAGAGTGCTCTGATTGGTCAACTCTTACAGGCCTGAGTAGGCATCAACTACCATGTTTCCCCATCTGCTCTGCCAGTGTTGTGGCAACCACAGCCATGCTGGGGGCAATGCGGAGGGCTGTGGAGGAAGAGTCTTGACAAAACTAACCATTACAGAAGTCCTGTCGGCTTGTTTAAAGGCAGTTTCTGAGCTGTCTGCATCTCTGGATTGAGAGTTTTGATGATTTCACAGTATTTACATAGCACATAAACCTGCTTTATAATAAAAATAGAGTATGGAAATCTCACTCACTACAATATGGGACCTTTAACAAACCTTCACTCAAGATTCTACCAAAGTAAAGGAGAAGTGCTTAAAGACTGAGGGGAGAATAGAAATTATGCTGGAGATTACTGACACTTCAATAAGAGCAGGATGACCGTTCACAACGATGAAGTAATTTTATTCAGGTGCTTTCAGTTAAACCTTCCAGACACAGTGGATGGTGGATGACACCAACGTCACTAATTGTATCTGCAGTTATTGCATATCATTTGAGGTCCGCGGGTGGTATTAGCCCTGGCAAGTATGATGAAACTAAATCCTCCTTGTACTGCTTCACCTTCAGTCCACAGCAGGGACTTCACTCTGATTTCACTTGGCATTCAGCTCTCTTTCCCTGAGGGAAGCTGCTCACTGCTTCACCTGACCTTGACTCTCGTCTGCCTGCTGCCTACTCAGTAGTAGAAGAACTCTCACTGGTCAGAATAGCAGAGTTGCAGCTCATCTGAAACTTAATTTGGTGAAGAATCTCTTCATGACCTTAATCGCTAAATCTCACTCTGTCAAATTCTTCCTCTATTAACACTGAGAAAATAGCATTTCTACTGTTTCCATGCCATATATTCTTTTCCCAATTTCTTTTTGAAGTTTATATCATATTTTTTATAATTCCCTATAATTCAAGAAACACTCATACTTCACACTAACATGCTGTTTTATTTGGCAGAAAAGGCGCTGCTCTTTTAGGGAGCTCTACAAGAAGCCGATAATCTACAAGGATTCTCAGGAGACAACCACGGCCCTCCCACACTTCAAACAAACATGAACAAGAAGTCTTTGTTGATTCAAAAGAAATAAGACTCAGCACAAAAGAAAGTTTGCAATGGAGCAAGGACCTGCGGCAGCAAATGGTGTTGGTATGACTGTGGTATCAGCAAGAAGCACAATTAGGGATCAACCTGTATGGTTTTATCAGGGCCAATACCGGTACAGATTATTAGTTATCAAGGAGACTGATATCCAGTATTCAGAAACCAACTAAACATTTGCACTAAAAATGTCAAAATGTAGAAATAACCAGTGACTGCATGTAACTAATCACAGTGTATGCAAGCACTGTACTTTACCTACTCTAAAATGTAGATATCTAATAAGGTACTTAAGTATTTAAGTTTTCAGCTACTTTACACTTCTACTCTTCTACATTTATTTGATCATTTTAGTTACTAGTTACTTCACCGTATGAAATTGTTAATTGTTGATGGGCTGTTACTTGTGTTGCTTAATCAATCAGATAGTGTTGTGAACAAGACATTGTGTGAGACCACAGAATGGTGACTACAGACTAGTGTTGTCAAAAATATCAATAAAGATCAATATTGAATATTTATAACTGTTTCAATACTAACTTACACACACCAGCTTTGTTTTCTTGCTCTCTCTTGTTGAGTTGACACACACACACACACACACACACACACACACACACACACACACACACACACACACACACACACACACACACACACACACACACACACACACACACACACACACACACACACACAGAATGGGAGCAGACAGCACTACTTACTATAGTCAGAAGTAATTATCTTACACAATACACAAACTGTGATATATTTATTTTTGATTAAATGGTACATCGATATTTGTCAAGGTATTGTATCGACGTTAGAAATTCCAGTAAAGCGACAAAACTACTTAATACAGAGAAAGGACACTACATCAGAGCCAAAGAAGCATATTTTTTAAATGATTCAATTCAGACACAAAAAACACTGATACTCATAATTGGAAAAGGCTGATTATTGGCACAGTAATCGGCCAAGCAGATAATTGTCCTATCCCTAGTTAAAAGTGTCAGGTTATTATGTCCTTGCTGTACTTGTATGACTTTGATTGAATGTAACTCTCCACACAGCTGTGAACAGGCGAATCATTGTGAAACATACATGAAACAGCTGTTGTTGATCAACTGACAGAAAATCAGCTTCCCTGCATCAACTCAGGTGATTAAATTTGTGTCCTTTTTATTTGAGTGAAAAACAGAATCTGGGTGGCTCTAGGTTTCTATTAAAACATATTTGCTGTTGCATATTATCTACTAAAATCTACTTTTCAGTGACAGGGTTGAATATTCAGGGTAACACCAGAGTGTAAAGACACAGAATGATTGTGTCATCAGCCCAGCTGTTCTCACCTGGAACCATTTGGCATGTCGGAGCGAAGCCAGGGCAGCCTGGCACTTCTGCCTGTCCAGGACATCCTCATCCTCCTCTTTCTCCTCCTTCTCCTGCCTCTCCTTGTTGTCGTCCTGATCGCCCTCCTCTGGAGAGAGGGACAGGAAGAGACAGGACAGACTGAGCGTGACCACGCTGACCTCCCACATTCGTACACAGACACACAGGCAGCAGGGTTGGACGGCTAATTATTAGGCAAACCCACTGATCTGACCGAATGAGCTAGGAGGGGGGAAATTTGAGAGATTCCGTGATTTTCTGGGAGAAGGGGGTTTCTCATGCACAAGGCAGGATTTTTCATAACATTGACAGAAGGAACCGGAGTAGACGTGCGCGCATGCGTCTTGCTGCCCGGCCGGAGTCTCACTCTAGATGCAGATCAGTGGCTGAAGGCGATGGAACACGCCAGATTAGTGTGTTATCTATTACGGCGCAGGACGAAAATGAGAGCATGGCAACGACTCAGGACCAAAAGCCAGATTAAAGATTAAAATAACACTTTGGAACAAGGAAACACTTGGCAGATTGTGAAATACTGGCTCAGGAATGCCTGAGATTGGGGAAAGTCAGGAACAGTGCAGACATATAAGCTATTCTACTTGAAAAGAAAAAAAAGTCATCCTGGTTTAAAAAGGCAGCTTGCTCTGCAGTTTTCTTGAGCGCCATGCTAGTATTTTCACTCTTGCGGGATGGTCAGATGTTTATGTTTGACTGAAACAGTCTCTCTACACCAGGTTCCTGTGGGGAGCACTCCTGCCATGACTGGAGGCCGAGCCATGGGAGAACGACAGCAGAAGAAGAGTGACAGCAGATGACAACAACAACATAAACATCTGAGAGTGAGAACGCCACCCTAGAAAGAAAGTGAAGGCTGTTTGTTCTCGGGAGCAGCTAAGGGGTGCCCACTGTGGGACAGTCAAGCAGACGAACAAAAGGGGTAACAGACTGCAGACCACACTGCAGAGCTCAGGAGTGACGGCTCACAGGTTATCAATGATCTCATCCGGGGAAATCTGTGATAATGACTTCTCTGCAATCTGAAACATTATCTCCATTCTTCAGCTTGCCAAGTTGCAAATATTAAATCTTGATAAATGTCCCATCACACTGGAATCAGTCCCATTATGGTTCAAAGTTCTCTCCCAATGAGCAATAGCCAGCAGAGATTAAATCACGGCTATTTTCTACAAAGCTGACAGTAATGCTGACACAGGGCATTATAAAAAGCTCCTGCTCGTAAAGAGGAGGTTACACTGCAGTCTCTAGTACCAAATATACGCAGTATTCAAAGTCCAATTTATCCATCTATGTGTGATTCATCAGCAGTAATGTGAGCTGAGGAGCGATGTGTGTGGTTTAGCAGTCTGTTGCTGTAGAGACCGTAGTGAAAGCTGAACAGGATGGAAGAGGTGGAAGACAAACTAAGGAGCTGATGAGAGACACAGGGTTTGTCCCGTGTCACTCCTCCTCCAAGACCAAGGACTGAGGACCTTCATGTTCTGCACCTGGGACTTCTGGGTAACATATTGTACCATTCTGACAGGAAATGTGCCGCTAATGGCATGTTATGTCAAAGTCAGCTGGAGGAGTAAATGGTTTTCAATCCAGCACTTTAAGTTGCAACCTTTCAGTTTTGCTTGCTCTGTGTGTCTGGATGGGAACTGAAGTGAAACTCAACAAAAAAAACATTAATTTCCCCTCCTAAAGAAATCCTTGTGGTGAGAAACCAAAGTTACTAAGAAGTACAGAACAGGTTCTTCAGTAGCACTAATGCTGCCAAGATGAATGGACTTATGCTATAAAAGGATGCACTCATTAAAGTGTAAGGTTACATTTTTTTCTCGAGTTGTCAACTTCTCAGTAAGACCATAAAAACTGATCACATAATACTGTTCTCCAATTTAAATCTATGGAGTCTTAAGTGTGTCACATGAATATATGAATATAGACATTTTAAGTGTTAAATTACGAGTAATTTCTTTTTAAAAATGGAAGTTAAATGATTGCTAACTCACCTGAGATGGGGAAGGTCTTATTTAATTAGAACCAATTTAAAAATTGCAAATAAAAGGGATTAATACATGTAAATTGCTACAAATTCTTACAGAGCCCCTTTAATGCTTAAGGAATGGGCACATAACAACTTATATGTACTGTCATTATTGACAATTCTGTCAATATTTATTAGGTCAAAGAAATAAAAAACAAAGAAAAGTAAATAAGTAAATATCTTATTAGATATTAAGAAGACTAAGACACAAACTTTTTATGCATTGTTGTCTTAACATTCTACTAAAACGCGAAGATATTGAATTAAGAATGATATCAAACGGAGAATAGTAGCAATGAATCACTTTTGAAAAGCTGGAATCAGTGAATAATTTGCATTTTTAATTAGAAATGACTATTTTCTTTACATTGAACTAATCAACAACTACGACCCAAAGCTTCAGCAGATATGTGAACATGGTTCAGCAGCTGAGTATCCACTCTCTGCTTGAGTAAGAGTAGGATTTCAAAGGCAGCTTGAAGGTATGTTAAGTCAGGGAATGGTGTCACCTGTCAGAGGATTCAGTAGATTTACGACACCACAGCCTGATACTCACTGCCGTGCCTAATGACAGGCCAAACCATCACTGATCTTTAAAATTGGACTTCCCGTAGGAATGCTCGCCCTATACACTAGGTGTACTGTGTATAAATGTACATGAATGATAAATGATTGTTGCAGACAAATTTCTCTTTGACATGTACTACTCTAGCCGATTATGGTCAATAATAATGACGATTGTTTCAGCCTTAATTTGCTCACTTACATAGATTTGCAGTCTGCCATCACATTCAATCTTATGATTAATGTGTCTCCAGCTTTGACACTTAGTTTCAATATTCTGATTAGCTTTCATTTAGAGATAATTCTCTTTGATTTAAACACACAGAGGGCCACCTGCAAATTCAATTAGATTCAATTGACAGCAGTAACAGGATTTAGTCATTAAACACTGAATTATTCCACTGACATAATCAAGACTCCATAGAAATAGTAAGTTTATGGGGTTAAAATTAGAAATAACATGTAGATTTTATTGTGACTAAAGAAAACATTTTTGACCTCTGTTGGAAGGACCCGGAAGTATTTATGTATTCATTCACTTTACAGTTATATCTTACTATGATTAAAGAATTGCAATCCTCTTCCCTCCTCTGGTATGGAGATGATCTGTGGAAGGTGTTTCCCAGAGGCAGGACATGAAGGAACCATCACTCACAGGTCAAGACCACATACAGATAAAGACAACCCCCACTAAATTCTCCCTGACATCAGCTTAGGGGAATTTTGATTAGTGACCAGGACATGAGATTAATTCAATTAACACCGTTTTACTAACATGAAATTGTGGGATGTCATTCTGAGCCAATAAAAATTCATCAGCCCCCGTAATCAAAGCAAAGAAGCCCAGATCTGGACATGGGCTGCTGGTTAATGTGTCATTTTGTCTATGTGCTTAGTAGAAGACATGGTCCAGAATTTCATGGTGACCCAGAGAGAAGTCCAGTCAACAGAGGAAGGGGGGAGGGGGGTAGAGGAGCATGTCTGAGGCAGAGAGTGAGTGGGTTGGTTTGATTTGGTTGTCGGGGAAGCCCCTTGTACCCGGGGTTTCCTGCTGCTGGTTGGGGGGGCGCCTCGTCAGCAGCGGGGCCGCAGAGAAGTGGCAATCCACACAGCGCGCTGACCTGCGGAGCTACGGCAACAAAATCAACAGTCAGTGAGCAGAGGCCAGCTACAGGAGGTACACTCTAAAAACCTGGGGTCATCTAAGAGCCAAAGGAAACCAGTTACGGGTACTCACCAGAAAAAATATTCCTGAGCTGGTTCCTTGAAAAATGTTCAAATATTAGATGTTGAGTGAAGTAGCATTTCTAGCAACTTCTGGCACTCATGTCATGGGATCAACTGATCAGTGGTGGAAGAAGCATTTGGACCCTTTACTCAAGTATAAGTACTAATTCTACACTGAAGAAATCCTCCACTACAAGTTAGTCCAGCATTAAAATCCATAAATCAAAGTACGTAAGTATTAAAAGTCATCACTTCATTCTGAAGTTTCAATCAATATTACTGCTGCACTAATGTGTGTGCTGCATTTTATTACTATCGATGTTTAAGGTTGAGCTCATTTTAACTACTTTACATACTGTTAGTGTAATTTACAGCAATGCATTATATACTGCCAGATCATCATCTATCCTCTGAGAAAACATTTCAACTTTTCATGAGCTCAGTAGTTTTGTAATAGTTTATTAAGCTTAAGAAGTGGGAGAAAACACATAACGGGTCTGAATCCAAATTCAAAATTACCAAATTTAGAGAGGTGACTACACACAAATGAAGCAGAGTAAAAAGTGCATTACCCTGTGAACTTCAGTGGAGTAGAAATACTCAAGTGCAAGTAACTTGCAATAGACTTACCACTCTGTTGATGTTGTTGAACTATAAAACACTTCGTCCACTCATAATCCAACAATGGCGTTACAGAGTAGACTTTCATTTTATTTAGATTATCTCATCAAGTATAGTCAGAGACATTTAACCAGATAATTTATCTATGTTTAGCATTTTATGCCAGTGAAAGTAACACCAAGCAATGCTTAGCCTGCCTGTGTTTAAAACAGTCTCCTTGTTAATAAAAATAAAATGGGAAGAAATAAAGGCTTAAATACAAGATTTGTCAACCTCGGATCTTTGCCAACCTCGAACTGTAACCAAAAGAGAACAAGCTTTCAGACCCAAACTGTAATTCATTTAGGGTTCATGAACCCTAAATGAGAGATTCATCTGGGAAACATGTAGGAGAACTCTTAAGGCTGCAATCTTAATAACCTATTTAAATTAATATGTTTTTTAAAAAGTGTAGGAAACACTTGTAAGGGTCATCAGCTATGCTCTTGTTTATGTGTCTACTGGAGAGACAGAGGGACGGTCTGTGTTTACGGAATTTCACACTAAAACAAACCTGCTTGAGTAAAAAAAAACACACTGTCCTTGTTTGTGCTGACAGGATGTTTAACCTGAAGGAAAAATGGTTCTCTCCTTGGTGTGACTGCACTCGACAGCTGTGCTCTAGAGCTGCTTCTCTCCTGTTTGTCAGACTCCATTTTTCTACCTTTCGTGGTGGCTCGACTCAATCTCTCCCACTGGGAGCGGTACTACAATGACACTCGCTGTTCAGTAATGGCAGCTCTTCCCTTCTGACATGCTTTTCATTCATTTTTAATTTCATTCTAACCCATTTGTGGGAGAAAACAAGCACAGTCAAAGCACTGTTGCTTAACGTCAGCTCTTGACTTACAGAACAAACACTTGACACAATGGAGAGGTAAGTTTACAGTCAATGTTTGGTCAGTTTAGGTGATTCTTAACAGCTACTGAGATTAAATGTCTTGTTGTGAGGGATTACTTAACTTGAAAAACCACCTTCTTTCCTTTTGGGATTCATCCTCTAAAAAACATATATATTTCTGGCCTACTGACCACTCTCATTTTGCTGTATCCTTTCGCATCAGAAGCAGAATGACACAAGAGGACACCTGAGACAAACCTCTCCTTTTACACAATCCCAACCCATCACATCCCCTGCGGAAATCATCCTGCACCGGCCATCTGCTATTTCCACCACACTTGACCCAGATCCATATCAGCCCTTCTCCTTTTTCTCCTGTTTTCCTCTCAGCTTTCAGCCCTCTCCATGTATCAGGCCTCCCACTTTTCCCCAGATTATCTCCCATATAAAGCTCAGGTATCACAGTATTTTTATACCTTTACATTCCAGTACGACCTGCCTCCCTCTTCCTCAACCTCTTCCTCTTTCTCAGCCCTCTGTTGTCATATAAAGGTCAAATAAAAGCAGGGAAGCATCCTCCCAAACAGGGGGCACAGGATGGGGGTAGGGGAGGGGGGTAGGTCAATACCTTCTTCTGTGGTGATGTGCTCCTCCCTCATGGTTAAGGAGGAGAGGGTGATCTTCAGCGTGAGTTGAGGGTCTTTGGCGCTGCACACCCGGATGGCTGCCTCAGACACGCACGACTGCACCTCAAATTTGTCCTCCGTCATTGTCTGCAAGGCAGAGCTGCACGATTAATTAAAAATCGAATATCACAGTGGCAATATTGACTCCTGCTGTTTGTAAAGTGCATGTTGCTGCTGTTCTACTTAGTTGGTGGATGTGTTTAGGACAGACTCTCTGAACACAGAGAATCAATTGACTTTGTGTCTATACCACTGCTCTAACAATTTAGCAGATTTTTGGATTCACCAACAGGATATTAAAGTTCTAATCTTAAGAGCTCCAGACAATCAAATCCCATGTTAAACTATTGACAGAGGCATTTTCACTCTAATGTTGATGTTATTGGTATAGTAATGGTTGTTCCAATATATTGAAACTCACAGCATTTGTAAAAAATGATCATATTTATGTGCTGAGAGAACTGAGGTGAAGACAAAAAAAATAATTTGACTTCTAACAATTGTTTTTGTTGTGGCTTGAATAAGATAAGTGGCTTATCAACAGGCAGAAATGGTTGTGTTTACATGCAGCTTCTCTTCCACAGTTTATTAAGTTTCTACCCCTGTTCTTATTGTGAGCCAATTCCCAGCATGCCAAACTATCTTGTTTTTCCTCAAGATTCGTGCTCCCTTCAGAGGCATGTTCTCAAGTGCATTCTCTCTATCTCGTCTCCGTGAGAAATGACCCCATCCATCACCCCCTCTGCCTGTCAATCTCTCCCAGTTTGGCCCAGGAAATGAGAGCTTCAAATGGTTTCCTCCATTGATGATGAAGCACGCATGGCAGCTATGGCAGGTAATTAACTGAGATGGCGGTACAGGAAGCACATTTAGGCTCGCTCTGCGTATGTCAGCTGTGCTTTGTTAGCGAGCAGATGCTTGGAAAGGGTGGGGTGGGAGGACTCTGGAAACCAATTTGAAGGGTAGAGATTTGATGATTAAATTATTTGTGCAACTCTGTGGTTCAGGATTTGGTTTTAAAAACACACACTCTTTGCTTGGATGCATCATATCTAACTGAAATAACAATTCTGTGCTGTAAAAGCGTCTCAATGGTCACCAGTTGTGGCGTGAAGATTGCACTGCTGTGTGGGCTTTACAGATTTCACTCGGACAGAATGGCTGAGATACATGACGTGTAGCCTCAGTAGAGCAGGCAACTTCCTTTTCATGCCATATCCATTTCAAATCATCTTCTCTGCATCCCTTTCTCCCACGGACTAAAAATAACCCTTTCATCTAGTTAAGAATGAAAAACATTTACATTCTCTATCTACATCATTATTCTGCTTACACTTCTGTTGTTTTATGTACATGGTTCAAACTGGTTCTGGAGTCACACAAATGGCTGAATTGTTATTTTCAAATTATTTAAATATCAATAAACAATATATTTGCTGTAGGTGTCACTGGTATGTTTGCAATGGTGTTCATTTCAGTAATTTCATTAACCTAATATTAATGCTGATAATCCTGAGTGTCACATCGAGTGACTGCTAATTAGTCTGAAACTACTGGTATTCAGGAGTAATGGCAGCTGTTCATGACAACAAGCTGACGGCGGAGAAGGACACAGATTTAGACACTTTGTGATATGGAGGTCAATTTATTAATTAACTTCTGAAAAATTCAGAGTACATGTTATTCCATGTCATTGGTATTCAGCTAGTATGAGCCAAACATCACAACCTTTGCTTTCATTGTGCCTCTTGCTTGTTTTGCAGACTACAGGAAAAGGTGTGTGACCCTGTGGGCATCCTTCTGCATTCTTATAAAACTGAATATTCTAAATCCAATAGTGTCAAATAACTCTTGTTGCACTGCTAAATACTTCTCTTTGACAATGTACCGTCGAAATGATGTTGAAGCTGTTATTTAAAGGGAAAAAAGTTACATAATGTCGCTTTTGACATTGTGAAATTGGATGTTTCAGAGCATTTTTCGTTAATTTTAATAATGCACGAATCTTCATGAAAAATCTGGCATTTGATGTTGATCGCAGATCTGAGGATCCTAAATTAGGTTTTAGCAGTTATGGATAGTTTAAAATTGTGATATTGAATTAGGCTTGACTGAATTAAAGTGGACTGCTGGTACATGAGTTTAGTAAACACATGGCTGACCTCAGTAGGAAAACAACAGTGCTTTCTGTGCATTGTAGCAATTGTTCAAATTTCAGATAATCTAATGCATGGTTGTAGAGCATCATATTATCCTTTGCATATCTGATGGAACTTCTATCATTCTGATCTAATTACATTCATTTTGAGAATGCAAAAGCATAAGGACATATATCACTGAAATGTAGTGCTGTTGTGTTGATCTAATCTCAAAGCTCTGTCATTTGTTTGCCCTATCACCCATTACTGATGAAAATACTCCCACATATCACAGCTGACAGAAGATGCTTATGCCTATTTTAATGGTTAATTTTACCCTCTGGTATATCTAACTGCATGTAAAACATATAAAGAAAAAACACTGAACAGTGTGAGTAAAATTACGTGTTTGTATCAAAAGGCATTCTGAATTTATATACTACCCTATATGTTACGTATTAAAATTAAAAACATGTTCACCACATGCCTTTGCAAGTCTCTGTGCCATTTGTGCTGGTATTATTATTATCATTATTATAATTCTTGTTAAAGTGAAACTCTCACCAAAAAGCAACCGAGGCTTTATTTGTGATCGAATTTGAGTCAAACCTTTGTGTAAATGCATAATTACGACGAAAGAGGCACTTTTAAGATTTGCGACCTAACAGGCAGGAGAGTAATGGTGGACCTCCTGCCTGTTAGGGGGATCCACACTTTTTGTCTGCCATGACGGCGACGTGGCGGAGATCCAGCTCCTACAGTGAGTAATTCAAAAACCTTCATTTTGGTAAACTCTGCGTACACAAACAATGTTCTCAATGCTCATGTACATGTGTAGAGACCCTGGTGATACTATGAGCAAAGTTTTATGCTGTGTCGAGACTTCTTAGCATTTTAAAAATAGCGATTTTGATGCTCGCGTGCCAGCGCCCCATGCACTCCATCGAAAATTAGCTTGCCTGAAAACGAAACTACGGTAAATCTTAAAAGTGCCTCTTTCGTCGTTATTATGCATTTACACAAAGATTTGACTCATATACATTCACAAATAAAGCCTTGGTTGCTTTTTGGCGAGAGTTTCACTTTAACATTTTTTCATGCTTCACTTCAGGGTGTCAGCACGTTTCTTCTCCAATGTCACCAGACACTCTTTTATCACACATAAAGACCTTCTGTTGCTCTCTGCGGACACGTGTTTCTACTGAAGATCAGATCACAAAGATGCTTTTCTAAAGCCTTCCAACCCCAAGGTTGTTCCCTCAGCTGTGCTTTCAAGGCTCATTTTGGATGCACCGTGCTGAACACTGCAGTGATGGAGGTGTGGCTGGAGCGTACCTGGATCTGCAGGGGGAGGTTGGCGCTGATGGTGTACAGCAGCAGATTGGTAGGTTTCTCCCTGCACATCAGCACCAGTTCCAGGTCCATGTCCCCTTTGATCAGCAGGCCTTTGGCCACCAGACCGACACGTGTCACCCCGCACAGCACTGGCGTGCTGTCGGACCTGAGGGCAGATGGATGACAGCCAGAGTCACAGTCTCTCACAGCCATACAGAGGTGATAACACACAAATACAGCTTTGTCCTCAGCTCTCACTGTGGTGAAAAGTAGATGGAAATTTAATGTCGAGTTTAAGGAAAAAATATATATTGTTAGAATGTTTTTTGAAACCTTTTTATCGAGCTGATTCTGGGCATAAATTTGCTTATTTTACTGTCTTGACCTACTCCTACATAAGAATAATATTTATTCTTCTTCTACCCTGGTTGTATCTTATTTATATGTAATCAGCTTCCTGCTGTATCTCCATATATAAGCTTTAATAACACAGAACCTGAGTGTGGATGTTTAGGCCACGAGCCAAATGTTAAGAATTTACGAGTCTTTGTTGAGCTTGTTTAATCATCCAATCATCACACGTATCCGCCCGATGAAGATTTAGAGCGGAACACATATTTTATGAGGGAAACGATCTGGCAGTGTACTGAGGAAATGGCTGAGGGTACAAAAATAAACTGCAACTAGCAATAAATTCTCCTTATCTTGCTCTCTGAGAACATGCCCATTTGGCAGTCAGATGCAACATAGGACTGTATGAAAATATTGTACACTGAAAGCAGTGCTGTTCCAGGACAGAGCTGTATGACTGATAGTTGGGTCAGTGCTTTTATCATCACCATAAAGCCCAAAATAAGAGTGGACACAGTGGGACATACTTTGTTTCAGCAGCATCTTTCTTCTCTGTATTGTCCCCAGCCTCGTCATTGATAGAGGGCTGCCCTGAGGATTTGTTGAGGCCATCCATCCAATCAGAGACTTTCTTGAGGGCTCCCTCTACGGTGGACACCAGTGTCTGGACTGCCTCGAGCTCCTCCGGTGTCGGATAGATGCTGGCGTGCTTGGCCATGACATGGCGGTCATCGTTTGCAAACGATCGGAAGGATCTCTGAGATCAGACGAGAGGAAAGAGAGACATTATCATTTTTATTTGATGTATATTTTCATTTCAGCTGACACTTATGTCCAGTTAGGATCCCACAGAGTGAGCAGGTGGAGGTTCAGAGCTGAGCTCAAGGACGTTCAGAGAGGAAACATGTCCGCTGATGGACCTAAATGGGCCTCTGTAGGAACCTGTGGCCCCTTACAACTTGTGATCTTTGAGAGGTTCATTTGCCTCATCGCAATCATTAGTCAACAAATGTCATCCAGGGGAAGGCTGTTGATTGTTAAACAGTCAGTGGGCACATACTGACACAATAAGTGAAAGAAGCCTGATGAGTTTTTATACCTGAACCTGAAAAACTAAATGTTACATATTACATTCATAGTTATAAATTAAAATAAGTTTACCACGTAAAAATACAACTGATCTGCTTGACCAGGATGGTTCGATGACATCCAAGTCATCCATGTCAGATTATTTTTTTTGGGCCGTTTTATGGTGATAGGACATCTTCGAGATTACAGGGAAATGGAATAGGAAAGAGGGGGGATGACATGCAGCAAAGGGCCACAGGTCGGACTCAAACCCTGGGCCACTGCAGCGAGGACAAAGCCTCAGCACGTGGGTCATGCACTCTACCAACTGAGCTTAGAATGCGCCTGACATCAGATTTCTTGACATGTTCATCCATCGCATAGGAGGGACATCTTCTGTGAGCCACATACACATAGTGTACATGCCAATTTCGTCAACATGCTTTATTTCTACCTTTCCAAGGACTCCCGTCATATATATCAGCTACTTCATTTCTACTTTTGTCTGCTTTTAACCAGCACCTGCGGTGGCCATGTTTTCAAGGTCATCAATACTGACTGATCAGTAAACTGGTTGGAAGATTAAAAAGAAGGACAATGATCATTGCCATTCATCATCCAACACCATCATCAAAGCAGTGCTTGCTCTGGGTAATCACAGAGAAACTAATCTAAGTTTGCTGACTGTCGACTTCCTGGAGGAAATCCAGAGCAAAATAAATGTCTTTGAAATGTGAACACACTGTTTTTAAATTCAACACCCGCTGTTGTTTTCCTCAACTGCCTTTCTCAGACATTTGGGTGCATTTGCAGGGGTTTGTTTTCAGTGTCACGAGCGCTCGTCACAGTCTGCACGATGACAGCAACACCTGAAGCAACCTGTGCTGCTGCCAATCTCTGCGTGGCCTAGATACAGTCTGTCGTTACTTAACATTAACATTTATGACATGTACTTAGGGATAGAGCCCATCTCTCTGAGGGAAGAGGGAAAAAAATGGCTGATGTGCAAAATTAGCTCACTGCTCGTTTTTACAAGCCTTGGTGCGTCTGTCCCCCAGCCGAGCATCACGACAGGCTTTCAGTCCAAGGTCAAACTGCTATCTCGCTCAATCATCCCATCCTCTTCAACTCCAATCCTCTCTTTCCCCCTTTTTTCATCTCCTCCCTCTCTCGCCGCCTGCAGCGCGTAAGCACACCCTCATTACGGTGAGTTATTTATGATGGTGCTTTAATAATTCATGGCCACAAGTCTCTGGGGCTTGTGCTGGAGTTGCGAGGGTCATTCATCATGACCTAGCTAATCTCTCGCTCAACTGCCAGGGGCATTCGAGGCTGTGTAATGGCAAGTGTGGGCAGCGTCAACAACCGTAACACAGAAACGTACACACAAACATTAACAAGATCTAAATGAAAGATTAAGACTTTCACGGCCTCAACACTGATTCTGGATCCCAGCCCAGCCCGGCATCAGGACGGTTCCTTTTATTTGTTACCTACAAGACATCTGGGAGTTCAGGCTTGCACCGCAATTACAAGATAATGACATTCACTGCTTTAATTAATTGCATTGCAGGGTTTGTCGCTGGGTGCCATTTACTTAAATCTGACACACATCAGAAGAATTCCTCAGCATTTTCTTCTCTCCGTCAGATCACTGGGGAGTATAATGTCTGACACAGACAGGTTTTTCATGGGATGAAACCAGCTTGGTTTACATTATATATGAAGAGTACTGAGCATCTGTGAGGCCATCAGATAACCTGCACAGACAGAGATCCTTCTATGTACCTATAAATGAAATATCATTAATCATGGTATACAGAAATCAGGAAAGCCGTTTGATCAGATTCTCAAATATTCACATATAGTCCACAAGAAAAGATGAAATCCGATGATATTGTGATAACTACCTGAGATGATCATTCAAAAGCTTTCAAGTTTACTAAATATTCAATATCTTTTTTCTGAATTTGTTCAGAAAGCTTAAATGCATTAAAGGATAAGTCCACCCAAAAATGGAAACTCATTCATTATGTACTCATCACCATGCTGATAGAAATTCAATACAACATTTTCAGTAGTTTCGCAGCAAAACCTTTGCAGCATTCATTCTGTCACGCTTATGCACACAGAAAGAATACCCGCTAATTATTTTAGCTTAGCAGCTAATGTGAAGTTGTTCATTGTAGCATAAATCTGGCCGGAGTTCTAATCTCTTCAGACTTTTTCTTTCTCTGTGCACCTTAGAAGTTGGTTGATCAACAGATCTCCACTCTGCGTTTATCTTTGATGATTTTGAGGCTGAGAGGCAAAAAAAACCTTCTAGGTCAAGGACAAATCTCTTAGTGTTAAAATACACAAATACAGAGACTCATCAGACATTAAACTGCCTGAGGAAACCTTACGGTTTTCTTACCAACCACAGTATCATAGAAACATCCAATTTTTACATAATAAATCTAATGTTTGTAAAAAATCGTATTGATATCGATATCATGACATATACAGTGCGGTATCAATGCAAAGGACATTTGGGATGGGGTTTGGGTTGCTGTAGACCTACTGTTTTAAAACGGTCTTTTTCAGACAGAGCTTGAAATCCAACTAGGTTGAGATATTTTCAGACCTCGTACTCTCTCATTTTCTTCCTCAAAACTTCTCACTCAAATCCACCTAGGATTGTTGTGGTGTGCCACAAATACTCGGGTGTTTCAATATGGTAAAAAAACAAGGTTTCAGCATGTCGCTTGTTATCCAGTCAAATATGCCAACAATTCATTGTTTTGTCAAACAAATAAACAAGCTATTTGGCCGCCACTACACTCTAAATGACACAAACAAAATCAATGGTTTCAGAAATGAACTACCCGGTTTGTGTAGCCTAATCAGCCAAAACAACATTTTCAACAGTCAGGAATAAACCGTCTCCAGCAAACAATCAATCATTTTTATGCTACTCTTCTCAGGAAAAAATGATTCACTTCCAGATGTGTTTTCACCTCTCCCTAGGTAGTTACTAACTGTGTCTGCTTCCACTCACAACGTAGTTTATCTGATGTGAACACAAATGAACAATCATGGTAAGGTGTATACAACTATTCAACAACTGTTTGAGAACACACCACATATGACTTAGCTTTGAGTCTTTTAACTGGTAGAAGCACACAACGTGAACAAACAGTACACATTCACTGGAGGCTTACCATGTCCAGGCAGTGAAGGGGCTGTGGGAGGCGTCTAGGTGAGGACCAGGGTCCTGTCACTCGGCCTCTTCATGCAGTCAAACGTCTCTTGGCTGTTGGCCTCTCGGTCAGTCTCACTGTAGGAAGAAAACAAGAGCGAGGGAAAAATTTAAACTCCAAGTTTCAAGGAATTTGAATTTTAACCTTGTATTTATCTATCATACACATAGAACATGCACATGTTTGTACATTTGTTGCCTCAGAGATATAGATTAAACCTTTGTATTTATAATATCTGTTGCTTATAATGTTGGTGATCCAGGATTGAAGGCTTATTCTAAGCTGTGCTGAATAAACATCGGCTAAAAGCTTAAAACGAGGCGCTGCAATATCCAGGCTAAACTGATCCTTCCAAATGTCAAGACTTAAAACTGTAGAGCTTCATATTTCACAAATATTAAACACAACCATTTCTGACATCTTCTCTCAACATCGGCAATACACAAGAAATTAAAAAGCAAAAAAGCTTCTGGAAATATTATATTTTTGCCTTCTCAGAGAAGCTGCTTGAGATTTATGTGCAAAGTCGGTGTTCTAGTTCATCCCAAAGGTGGCGGATGGGGTTGAGGTCAGAGAATGTGCAGCCTGCAGACCACACCAAACTGGCAGAACAATTTCTTCATGGAGCTGGCTTTGTGCATGGGTACGTTTTCCTATTGAAACAGGAAAGGAGCCAGTGCGAACTGATGACACACAGTTGGAGGCGCAGTTTTTTTTTAAATATCACTATGTGCTGTCGCATTAAAGTAATATTTACATTCCCTGGGAGGTGCCTAGCTCAAACCACACAGAAGGCACAAGGTCAGAGTTATTAAGAATTTATTGAATTAAAATAATCCACCTAGTGCTGAAACATTTAATCGCAAATGTATGAGGGATTTGCTCTGTTTAATATCATTGCAAATTAAATATCTTTATATTTTGGGCTGTTATTCTGATGAAAGATGCAATCTTAATACATCAACTTGGCCTTGGAGAAATTCTTTACAACTATTTCAGATTTTTTGTTGAGACGAACCAATTAATAAATTATAAATATTATAATATTATAACATAGGTGGATTTACACTTGAAAAGATGTTTATTCCAGCACCTACATTAATGCAACTTGAGTGCATTTTGTCACAGCAGTTGTGACTGAAGAAGCATGGAGCTTCTAACCAGCAGCAGAGACGAGGAGTAGGCTACAGAGGTCTGGTAGAGCGCTTCTTCACACCCCCAGATTTTTTCATTTTAAAACGCTTCAGACACAACTGACATTGACTCAAGTGATGTCACACAGCTCCCTCTTGGGACAACTTGGTACTTTCTTCCTGGGTACTTTCATTGGGCCAGTCAAATCTGTGGAGTTCCCATTTAAGCATGGACCAGCTAAGCAGGTTTTACAACATTAGTTTTATTGTCATATTCAGTTTGTTCACATAACAAACATAATTTCGAGGAACACAAAATTCGGTTTCTCTTTTTCGCCATTTACACCATAAATGATCGTCTGACCCGTCACGTACAGGATTTATTTATGTTAAGTAAACTTTCGTCTTGTTGGTAAGTAAATCCAAGTATTAAAGTTGATCTGTTAGCATGTGTTACATCAGAGTGCAAGTCACTCAGCTTAACTGAACAGAAGCTTCATGTTCAATATGGGACATTTCAAAAACGTGCTTTTCATCCTGATTAAAAATAAACCAGCCTTTGAAAAATACACTGTTTTTATTACAAACCACTTGAATTCTGGTGTTGCTGTGAAACTGTTTGAACATTATCTGGCCGGAGACACACACTAACACATTAATTAAATTACGCTGAATATATTCTCACTATTAAATGCATTAACTGAAGCTGCTTTGCCCACACGGTCAAATGCTAATGAGATGTGAGCCTAAGCCTGTGGTGAAACCATGTGGTGGTGCTGGTGTTGGTGGAGAGAGTGCGAGCGCTGCTGCTGCGTGCCACCCTGGGGGAATCAGTGGGGTCGAGCTGAGCGGCAATTAGATTCTCCGTCACCTTGACCTTGTTTTCAATGACAGCAGAGCAGGCAGATGGTGGTCACTGCTACAGCTCTGTCTTTATCACATTTTCTATTTGCAGAATGGGTTTAAGCATCCAGTCAAATAAACACAGGGTGAAAATGTTTGAAGAGAAATATCAGGAAAAAGGATGTTGATCAATACGGCACAACAATTACTGGGCCAGCTGCAGCGATTTCTGCTTTTCAAAGCCCTACGTTCCTGCTTCAGCCCCGTTTTGGAACAAAAACTCCCCAAACAGCGCAACTTCAAAGCGTTTACAACTACTCAATAATGGAGGACGTTGCTACGTGTGAAAGACCAGGAACGCAACACATGAATGCTAACAAGCCTTATTCTCACACCGAAAGCAAAGAGAGAAAGGCAGAGCTGTGTTTCTGCCACAGTATTCAGTTTGATGATACATCACCTTTTTACAACACATTTCTGCTGCATCTCTGTTCTAAACTGGATCGCATAACTCTGATTGGAAAATATGACTTAACTGTTAGAGGAGGGAAGGACAGAAGAGAGAGGAAGGTGTTACTCCAGGGTTACCTCTATATATAGTTTGACTTGGTATGTGAACAGCCTTGATACAAACAATTTAGAAATTCAAAACTCAGACACTGCACTCCTTGCTACCAGATCATTATAAATTATTTACAAATCATAGATTGTAGGAAGATGCAGATTTCCTCATTCAACAAGCACACATACTTTGATGTACATGAGGGATTTGACTTTATCCCTGTCAAAATATGTCCTGAAGATCCAGAAGAACATGTTAAAAGCTGAGAGGCTCAGATACTTTAAGAAATGTCAGAATTTAATTGAAATGTAGTACAAATGTTTTTTTCACAGGTAAATCACTTTCAATTGTATTTTTATCTTTTTTTTTTCAATTAATCAATCTAATCCTCAGGCTGCATCTCAAACCATACTTTCCTTTTGCATGGGTTGACCAGCAGACCAGGGATATGTAGTGTATACCAGGCCAACGGCAAGGCACAGATTTCTTGCTAACAAGGAACATTTCCTGTATCTTTCCTCAAGTTTTGAAGTTACATTCATCATGAGAGGTGGGAGCAGAAGAAAGTCAGGTGATGTTGTTATAAGGCCACAATGTCAACAAAGAAAGGAGGTCTGGTATGGATGGATGAGTTCACAAAACACTGAAAAGTATTTATAGGACTGCTTTTAGTTTGTTCCCACCATCGGTCAAACTTTTTGTTTTAACATGAACACAACTCTTACCTTACCACTCACCATGACGACAAAGCTCCCCTGTCCTTAAAAAACACACTTATTTCAAGCCAAAACTTGATCCTTCCCTAAACTATAGAAGTTAAATCAAAAAACAGGTTTATTTTTCAACAGTGATGTTCTGCAAAGGCCCAGAAAAAATAATGCCATCCTGTTGATGTGAACCTCAGATAAAAACAAAAGCTGAACAATGTCGTAGAATTCGAACAAGAAATCAGCCAGCAGATTATGCTTTTACCTAATCAATTTACATTGTAAGTATACAATGTAAATATACAATGTCCTTTTGACTCATTGATTCCTTTTACACTTGTCTTAAAACAAACTGAACAAATAAAACTGTGTTCTGACTAATTTGGGTTAAGACTATGTTTGAAGTCATTGGACTACACACCGCAGGTCTCTCTCTCTCTCGCTCTCTCTCTCTCTCTCTCTCAAAAAAAAACAAAACAAACAAGATGTGACAGACATGGAGAGCAGGAGAAAGCTATACAGGACGACTGACATAATTACAGCCCGAGGAGACACCAGTGAGGACATTGGGTGATGGAGCAGCAATCATTTCAACCAAAATGCCAAGAAAAACACAGTTAATAGTGAAACACATGGCACAAGGACAATAGGACCTACAGGGCCATCCATGACTGTGTATACTTGCATACAGTATTCTGCGGGTCTTTTAATAAATTCCCCATGTGGGCTCATTTTCTAATAACCTTTCATCTCCCTGAAGAGGGAAGGTGATTAAACGAAGATAATTATGAATACAGCAATGACTTTTTAAGGACGTTGACGGGGCTGCAGTAGCAGCAGATGGTGAGCTCAGCATGTGACAAAAAGACAATGCTGATGAAAAAAAACAGGCTAGAGAGTGCGAACACGTAAGCGAAGATGTTTTTTTCCCTCTGCATAAAAATAGACTTTATACATAACTCTCACGAGGTGTCCTGACATAATTTTACAGAAGGAAAAGCCAAACAGTGAACAACACACCGGGCCCTTTAAACTAATCTTTTCCCTTTAAGTCAGGTTTATTTGCATAGCCCTTAATCACAGTTGCAGTCTCAAAGGGCTTCACTACGCCCACATTATGAGACAATAAATGAAAACGACACACTGCAGCCTCAGAAGCTCGCTGAGAACAAAAACCCTGTGTGAGCTTTTTCATTTTATTTCACCAAACTGTAATTAACATCATTAGAGTCCAGTCAAAGACAAATGTTTGCTACAATTAAGCTATGAGAGAAAAAATTAGGCTCACTACGATTTAGCGCCGTGTTACACATGTAATGCTTTGTTGTGCAAGTAGTGTAAATGAGCTTGGTTGGTTATGAAGAACTGGTTATTCATAACTGTGGAGGGCCAGAGCTGGGCACCAAATGTGTTCTGGGTAGAGCTTCATGTCTCTGTGAGGCAAAGCAGGAAGGGCTTGTAACTGCCCCCGATAACATGAGGAATCAAACTACAGTTTCATTTGAATTTAGGGGTGTGATGATCCACTCAGCTCACGAGACAAGACGATACGTGATATCGGGTTCACAAGAATGAGAAGAGGTTTGATCAAACTTCTTAAAAATTTAAATTGATCGTAATTTCAATCATAATTTCTGCATATTAATATTCAAATAAATAGAGGGAGCACTAAAATACAATAAAAAGAGCCAAAACCAAAAAGTGGTTTATTAAAATTCATAGTTATTAAAACTGCAACAGATCTCGAATGACAACAAGTGCAGTTGTTGTGAACCCATGCTCCCCCATGTATCATCAGACAAGAGGCCGGCTGGAGACAAGCTCTTTGAATACATTGATTGGTTAATAATGTGTACAGATGTGAAGGGTGGCCAGTAAAAGCAATTCAAGTCAAATTTGCAAATAAGAGGTTTCTGTCTGACAACAACGATATCAGTACTAATTCGTGTGTAGGATATTAAATCAGTACAAAACAGTAATAATACAAATTGGATAAAACACTGAATAGTAAACCTCCACTTAATGCAATGATTTATAACAGAATAGTAATTCATTTGTAAGATATGTAATCAATTAAAAACTGTTTCGTTTCGTTTCGTTTTCATGTCCGCTTGTCCATGCGGGTCGCGGGATGTTGCTGCTTTTTTCCCCCTGAGGGGTTGCGGGGCTTACTGGGGCCAAATCCAGTTTCACACAATGGGCGTAGGCCAAAAAAAACTGTAATAATTAGTATTAATTAGTTCAATTGATATATCAAAAATCCAGTTGTGTTTCAAAATATTGTGTTTTCAAATGCATGTTTCATGGGTTTTTAATTTGCTCTGGTAAAACCAAAGTCGAAACAGATGCTGCCAAAATAATCATGACTAATCGACTAATCGAAAAATTAATCGATAGATTAGTCGACAACCAAAATACTCGTTAGTTGCAGCCCTAATGGCCATACTCTAAACTGACACAAATAAATGCAAGAGATTTGAGGAGAAGCAGTAAACCTGTTGTCAGACAGAAGGCTGGACGTTGGCAACACAACTAGCGGGCTGTAAGGCAGTGTAAGAGATTACCAGTATTGCAAGAGCAACAGAGAGTCTACTAAGATATAAATGACGCCTTCAGATCAACAAACAAAAAGAATAACACAGTTGACTGTTGCAACAAACTGCTCAACATATCACTTTTAAACATTCAAATGCAAAATTCACTATGACAGCCTCGATTTTGATGTGGGCCAGACACCAAGGGTCGTTAGTTACATTCACAGTGGGAAGTAAGGCTGCAACACCACCAGAGTCAGAGGTCAGACTGCAGTCTTGCTAAAAATGCAACCACTCATGTCGCTTTAATGCACTCTGGACAAAAACATCCACCAAATGGCTGCGCTCTGCCACTCCAAGCCATCACATCCTCAGATATTCTCTGCCTAATGCCTCCTCCTGCCTCTCCTGTCACCAGCCTCCATTTTGAGGAAGGTTAGATGAACCCTGTGAGGGTATTATTCTAGGGCTGTGTTTATTTAGGTCGTTTTCACTGCAGGGGAACTTTTATGAGCAGGCTTTTATGTTCACACAAGACTTCAAATAATGCCCTGTACAGTTCTGATAGCTTGCACCAGACAGGATGGAAAGTAAAACAAAAAAAAGCCTTGTTCCCTCATACAAAGCTTTTTGTGACTAACATTTGATCTGACAACAAATGGCGATATAAACTCTCATAATAATCCAAGTGCCTGCATCCCACATTTTCAAACACTTGGGGCATTTTGCTGTGAAATGACGCTTTCAAACGTAAAGTAGTTCCAACACAGAAACTAATAAAAATTAATATTTGAATAAATTGTCAGGATTATATCAGATCACAACTTCTAAATAGGAGGGGAGGTAAGAGGGGATCTGCTCCGAAAGGTAATGCAGAGAGACCTTCTGGTAATGAGATCTTCTTTTTCTAAAATGGACACAGACTTTGGGGAAATTAGTTCATTTATTTGCAGCATGATGCTGGCTCGCCTTACACATTAAGGCTCTACATGGTGATGTGCAGAAATATGAACAGCAGCCCTTGTGAATGTTAACAGCACAGAACTTATTTCATTGTCTGTGCAGATAACAGAAAATTAGATTCAGGATGTGTGTCACATTTTCTGCAGAGACAGAATATTATGTGTGCTGTTCGGTGTAGATGAGGGATCATGTGAGGCTATGATCACACAAAAACAGATTTTATTTGGGTCTGAAATGTAGTTGAAAAGGTCCAACTGTTTAGGTTTGTTGTTGAGGCTCATTATCTTTTTGCCAAACAATTTTACCCATAATAACTTACATTTGGTGAGCAATTGGGAACAAGGACACTTTGACTTGTTAGGATGAGGAAAAGATTGAAATCTTAGAAAACAAGAGAATGTTGAGCACCACAATGCAAGGTTTTCTGTATACTACCTTTTAATTATATCTATTTTACATGAAACATAAAAAGGCAGAAAAATATCACATTAGGAAAAACAAGAAAACTGAATAAGAGTGCTTCATAACTAGCTACTTACATAGTTTATATAGCTCCAAATAACAAGTTTGTCCAGGATGATTTTACAATGACATCTCTCCTAATGGTAAACCTATCTTCCTCTGTTTAAGTTAACTGTAATTAAGCATATGCAACACATCACAAGCAACTGCTGACTGGATACTAGTTAAGTAAGCTGGAGATGGGACACAAGCCTGTGCTGAAGTATGGACAGATTCCGTTCACATGTACCCACGTCCAACATTTCGCCTCAAACGCACACCATTCTCTTCTCAGTATAAAGTACACTACCAGACTATGTGTGGTTTAGATGAGGTTTGTTTGAGAGTTGAGGGTGAGGGATGTGAAGGCAGGTCAGGAACATACAAACTACTTCTTGTGCACTTCATTTCAAGAGCAATGTGAGTCCTGACCTTCTAACCTGACACAATCTCTCCAGCTCTCTTCTAACACGTTGGTGCTCACACCAGCAGTGTAGAACAGCAAGCAGATCATAATGTATTTCGGTGCAGGTACTGTAACCCCGAACAATATGACTCCTCACAGAAGAGCAACATATTTCATCGGCTGCACAAATTCTCTGTGATCTCCTCGCAGAGCCAGAGATGTCTGACTCTGCTGCAGAGCCAATAAACCTGACTACAAACGTTATATAAGTGAGCCACAGCTGGTAGGGGGTGGGCTGCAGAGGAAACAACACAAGGCAACATGGATATAGACGTATCTCAGACAGGAAGGCTGGTACTAATAGGGACATGGTTGGGTTTACCTTTAAGAAATACCTTAACAATATCCCAGCATGCTCTGGTTTTGCAGACTGATCCTGAGTAGCAGTTTAAGAAGGGACACCACATTAAAATCTGAGCAATCTCAGACAAATATGTTGAATTAAATGGCAGGCAGAAAAAAGGGAGACTGTCTCAAGAGCTGATAACATTTTGAATATGTGATAAAGGAGATGAGAACAAGCCTAAAACAGCCTGTGTGTAAAGTAATCAAAATATGTAAGGGTATAAATTAACATCTAGCTGTCCCTCTAAAGTGTCTTAGACGGCTAACAGAGCTGACATAACTATCTTTGTTAAGAACCTGTATCTCAGACTAGGATCCGCAGATTTCCTTCACAGTTGTTTTCAGACAAGATGTAAGATCAGATATAGGTCTCCAGAGAAGTAATAACTGGAGAGCGACAGCTCCAAACATCAGGCACCATCAAGGCTGAAGAGTCCTGACGCCTGCTTCAGTATTTTCATACAGAAGTTATAAAAGAACACGTCTACTATTAACCCTTTAAAACATTTTGCTCGGTTCCTCTATCTACAAGCTTGAGGCTTTGTCTCTATAGAGGATAACCCTGATCCGGAGTCGGATCAGCAGATCCTGGCTAAAGTCCCACTTTGGAGTGCTAGAATGATGATAATGCCGTTGTCCATAACCTGGCTGGTGGTCGCCGACAACTGAGCCCTGCACTAACATCAGGACTTAAATGTACGTAGTCATTTTTGTGGCTTCGTATATTCAACACAATGACTTGAACAGTTGCAGATAACAGCACACATGAAGTTGTACACAGCTGTACAAATGAGAAGTGACAGAAGTTGTTCCGGGGAGGATCAAAAAGAGTTCATACTCTACCTACTGTCATACTTCCACACACCTGACCAGTCACTGTGCAAAGCGGGCGTAATGTTCAGTTTTAAAAACTTCAGACATATCTGAAAGGTGTGGGAGAGGGGATTTTGGACACTGCTGAACTATTCTCCTTGAGTGAATGTACTTTGCACTACGCAACTCTTGTTAGGATGTTGGGAGGGTGCAGAAAATTGTGTTATCTCTGTTTTAACAAACATTTTCATCGATGATAAGCTGTTTTAAATACGCACCATTAAAGTCCTGCTGCATTAGCTATTGGCAGTTTCTGGTGACAACAATCAACTGGTCTACTTTGATACCAAAGAAGAAGTCTAAGTAGGGCTGGGCTATATGGCCTAAAAATTGAATCTCAGATTTTTTTCACATTAAACTCGATTTACAATTTTAATAGTTTTTTTTCTTCTCAAGAAAAAACTTCAAATTACAAAGAAATTATTATAAACACTGCGTTTATTTCAATGCTTTTATTCTAAACAAATTTGCCCTGCCATTGTAAACAGTGCAGCTTCGAACTCACTTGAAAAAGTAAATAAAAGTGCATCCCTGAAAAGAATGTGTCCCTTTTTTCATAAAATGCTTTTGCAAACATAAATTTAACATATCAGATTGCTTGCTATTTTAAAAACAGATCAGTTTCCATATTGATATTGATAAAGTAACTTGCATTCAATATTTTATTTAGCAAAATGTGCCTTTTGTTTTCAAAAAGTATTCTATATCCCTGAAGATATGTAAACTAAATCAAACATCTGCATAGTTATCATCACATGTTGGTAGGTGTACAGGACATCAGGTGTGTGCTTGCTGTCGGACCCCTTGTTTCTTCGTAACACAAACCTGGGGTCGAACACTTTCAACATGTGGATGAACCTCCAGCTCATGATTCCCCTAATGTTGGCTGCTTTTTGGCAGATGTTTGTGGGCTGCTGTGGCCTTGTACATCTTGTAGTGAACAACAAGTGTCCCACTCTGATAAATGCGTCTGTTTTGAGATGCTGAGATACATGGGTCGGTCCGCTGCGTTTAGTTCCAACAGCCTTTAAACAAACTTTGCAGCGGACGGTGGTTTGTTAAAGGTCTGACGCTACAAAACCAAACTACTAACGAGACAGTGCCATTTTGAGGAACGAGCTCTTAGCTTGCTGCATGTTGTGTCGAAGTCAATGCGGGGGGAAGGCAAAGCCGACTATGATCTACAGGAGCCCGTGGGGAGCGGCGGCGGAACAAGTTAAAGAGAAAATAGATTTTATCTGTTTTAAATCGTCCGAATTAATAGATTTTGCAGAGTTATCACCCCGCCCTAAGTCTATGTATTATAAATATGAGTCAAGATTTGAAGATAGAATCCTGATTTTTCCATGAATTTATGGACACTTCACTTCAATGTCAGAAAAAGCTGCACTGATTCTATAAAAGTTACGTCTGTTAGTTCTGGTTCAGCAGAAGCAGAAAGTGAAATAAGTGTGCAATTTTTGAGGCAAAATGCATCAATCGAGCTTAAACCAGGAGGCAGAATTGAACAATTTTAATCTTTCCTGTTTTGGACAGTAAGAAAAATGGACAGACAGCCAAACCTGAACATAAAGCTTTTGGCTGGTGACTCATGGTTTGTTTCCACCCAGTGAGCAGGCCATGCCAGACCTCTCCACAGACTGGTTAGCATCTGAGGCGAACAATAGTTTTACCAGCAGACTGAGACAGCTATCTGTATGGTCACCTGAAGTCAGGGGTCTCTGGAGGAACCTGCTGCAGAGGTAAAGGTCGGGCGGGCCCTAAAGCTACTTTATAAATCCTGGCTTGGTGACGCCCACACAGAGGGATCAGGAAACACAGCTGCTTTGTTATGAAACAGCAGCTTCAGTGGTTTTATTTTTTCTGCAGAGGATTAGTCCTTCATTAATGCATTAATGGATCAGTGCTGCACTGTGGGCCTGAAAACATCCAAGTAAGCACAACACTCTCATCTCTGTGTGCTCCTAAAAGCAGCAGCAGCAGTTGTGTACGTGTGTGTCTCAAATTGACAACAGTGTGTGTTTTATTTAGTTGTTTTTGTGTATTAGGCATGTGTCATGATTGGTGTTGATCCAAAAATAGAACTTCAGCTAGGAAATAAAAATGTAACCTGTTTTATTTTCAGCACATATTCTTTAATATGTACATTTGATATTGTGCTAAATGACAGCTGTTACCCCACATGTGAAAAACAACTGAGCCAATCAGAGCTTTGAAGGCCAGATTAGTAATGTCTATGTCATCTTCCCCTGCCAGAGCCAGAAAAACCTGCCACAAAATGGCAGCAGGCACAGATGAGATTGAGACCAGCTGTAAAGGTTGATGTAAGGCAACATACATACAATCACTATCTTTAAATCTGCATATTTCTCCCACTGACATGAAAAATTAAATCTGCTCTTTTCCACCACTGCTGCAGCTTTTATTGCTGTCTGTCACTGGCTACTGATAAAAATAACAACCTCCGCTAGTACTGGTGAAAGACTTTACACTGTGTGTCCCAACCCTTTACGGTTATATGGAAGAAGACTCTTTAACAAGTGATCCCCTTCTAAAGTTTGTTAAAGGAATTTGCATAAAAACAAAGCACATCCTGTTGGCCACTTGAGCCTGTACTAATCAATGCTTGTATATTACAATGGATCAAATGACTGTATGTCATGTGTAAGGTGATGCTTGTAATGGCAAACTAATGAGAATTGTCACCATTTCCACAATATTCTTTCAAAAGTCTTTCAAAATGTCTGTTTTAGTTTCACAGCCCCCACCTTGACTGTTATGGTTCACTCTCATAACACTCATTAACCTCTTTTTTAGCTGCAGCAAGCAACCTAAAACAAGCCCTAAAACCAACTGCATACAACCAGCAGACAGCAGCCAGACACAATTGGGGACTGGCGAGTGAAGAAGGTAGCACATTTAGCAGGGAGTTTTTTCTCTGGAGTTAGTGGAGACCAAACGGAGGTCAAAGAAGAATGAATGATGGACTTACATTTATCCGGTTAACATTCAATAATGATCACATTGCTCTGAGCCTGCTGGTTGTGTAAATGGGCAACTGTTTGCAAGCATAATTACCAAATTACCTTTATAAAGTGATACTGTCATTGTCAGTGTTTCGTTCACAATTGACCGTAAGTTGCTACAAAATATCAATGGTCTAATGTCAATAAAAAACCATATCTAATCAAAGTTAGCGCAGAAATGTCTCACCCCCCAAGATTAATGTTGCCAATAAGATATCCCCCATTCAGTGAGTTATTTTGTTTATTTATTTATTGTTCCCCAAGCAAATTTCGGGAGTGGATCAGTGACTTGAATCTCGAAGTTCTCAGATTTGACCATGCAGGACAGTTATAAGTTATTTGTAGTGATGGATCAGGGCAACAACAGCCACACTGAATAAATTAAGTAAACCAAATTGTTGACTCAATGTGATTATCAATTTTTTGATCCATGTCTCTGTTCAGCAGCTGTGGATTTTTTTTTAAAACGGTACCTTACTGGACATTGTAACACTCTATGGAGGTCTAATGTTAAATTAGTCAGTATGTCTGTGAATAAAGGACAAATGCCAAAACTTTTTCAAACAATCTGAAAAGGTTTCTCTGTGAGGAAACATCATGTAAAACACTGTGAATGTCAGGACAAGGTCATAAAGTAGAAATGTAACTGCCAGTCTCTGTATCTCCCTGATAAAACCATCTCTGTATCGGCGAAGACTCAAAGGAAGATTTCTACCAGGAAATTATGAGAGAGAACAGAGAACTACTGCTCCCTCCGTCAGACCTGCGTTATTATTATAGTGCACCGAGAGAAGCTTGCCTTGCATTTTTATTGCTTTCTATAACATCTTCTTTACTATCCTTACACTGTTTGTAAAGCACTTTTGACTCTGCCTCGAAAGGTTTTATGTACAGCAGATTAAGTTAACATTTCTTTCTGGTAGATGTGTTTCTGCTTACGAGTGCGTGTCAATATGACTCTCCGGAGGAAATGACCGTTTTTACTGTGAATGTTTGATGAAAAATAACAAGATCTTTATCGCATTCCAAAGGATCAACCTGCATGCTTATAAGGTTTCTCTTCAGTTGAGGGGAAAACATGTATAGATCTCATATACATCTATAGTTCCCTTACTACTTCAAACACACATTGGTTTATTCTAGCCATTTTACAGTAGAAAAAGTATTTTATGAAATCTGTATTCATCTTTATCAAAAATAAAAGCATGCCAATACATTTTCATATTGTATGGGAATTGGGGTAAACCAATGATTCCTGACATACTAGAAAATATTAAAGTGTCTAACAGCAACATGGCTGAAAAAATAGTCAGTTATATAAATTTGCATGATTTGTAGTTAATTGGCTAAAACTTGCAAAACCACCGGTCTGATCCTCAGATATATGTTTATTTATCAGCCATATTACTGAACATCAAATTCAGCAAGAAGTTAATCTGCTACAACTACTTGAATATGATACTGATGTTCATTAAAAAGCAACTACAGGGAACTTTGACTTTCTGTTGATCCTGGCAGCAACTGAGTACCATGTGTGCAATTGTTCTGCAAACTAGTGAAAAAAACACAACGTTTCATAGTTTTCCTTTTTAAAGCAACATAATGTAACATTCTTACCTAAAAATAACAGCTTCAAAATCCTTTTGATGGTACGGTGTATGTGATAGGGTGAATGGTGTCTCTGTGTCAGCCACTCCACCCCGTTGTAAGTTGCTTCAGCACTATGTAACTTCAGTGAGAGATTAGGAAAACAGCATTACATGTTTATAGTATGTTTAGAAAAAATACTTGACTGTAATGCAGCCTACAAAACCAGAAATTAAAATCAAACTCTTATCGCCATATCACAATGTAATGATATCCAAAATCTAAGACGAAATCTAAAGTCTCATATCCCAATAATGATATAATATGATAATGGTATATACTACCCAGACCTACTATATAGCACCTCACTAGTCTGCCAACTACTCAAAGTGCTCTACATCATTTGTCACATCCACTCATTCATACACAGAATCATACATGGCAAAGGGCGCATGCAGGTGCCACCTGCTCATCAGGAGTGATACAGTGCTTCCTATCCAAAACATCCCACGATTTTTTTATGCTCAGCCATTCACACACTGATGAAACAGCCATCGGGAGCAATTTGAGGTTCAGCATCTTGCCCAAGGACACTTTGACGTGCAGTCAGGGGATCCAGGGATTAAACCACCTTCCAATAAGTGGACAACTCAATATATCTCCTGAGCAACAGTCGCCCTTTCTAGGTTTCCAAGGAAATTATTGAGCCTAAGGCACTGTACTAAACTACAGTGTAACAAACACCATCAACCAGTAGTCCATCAATTTCTCAACGACCAGAAACAGTTAATCTGAATTTTGAATAAGCCATTAACTGTTAGCTGCTCATAATGTTTTAAGGATCAGCTACAAGATGGAACCAGCTACAACAACAAAAAAGCTGGACTGGCTGTAATACAGCAAATACAGCTGCTTACAATAAGCCTCTGAAACCAACAGTCAGGACATCCCCACAATCGACTCATTAAACAACACCAAACAAGGCAGTCAGGAGACTTTTGTGTGTGTGTGTGTTGCTGCAGATCACCTACTGGACCCAATTTCAGCTCCCTGCACTGTTAACAACCAATCAGAACAGACTGACTCATGAAGCGGGTCACCTGCAGTGTGTGCAAGCAGCAGGCAGCGTGTGTGTGTGTGTGTGTGTGTGTGTGTGTGTGTGTGTGTGTGTCTGTGTGTGCGTGTGTGTGTCCACCAGGTAATGGAGACATCATATGACCGTGCACGGCTGACTGCTCAGAGCTCTGCCCGGAGCAGCTCACAGGAGAGTCAACCTGGACAGACACTCACATAACATTGTTACTTACTAAACCTCTCTGCTTCGTCCCATCAGCTGTCTACATGTCTATATTGCTGGAGGATTTAACATTTGAGGAAATGACTGCCCACATCACAGGTTTCTTTAAGATATTCTCCATGATTATTCGCTATTTTGTACAGTAACATTTTGACATTTGGCAAACAATATTTTATTTTATTTTTACTAGGCTTTAGAGCAATGTAAGAAGGCTGAAAACCTGATTTTTTATTCAGACACTCGAATGCAACATTAACATCACAGCAATCTGTATTCATAATGATGGATTTTAACCAAGGAAAAGTTGATCAATATTGTAAATAAACCACAAGGCCACGTTTTGTTACTACAGCACAACCTACTCAATATTAGGGGCCAATGCCAATACTTATATTAGGGAGTGAAAAATTCTGATATTGAGATATCGGCCAATATACAGAGATTTTAAGCAATGATTCCTCTGATGTGGTTATCAGACACTTGTGACAAAGATATGGACTTATGTAAAGATATGTCATTTACTTCAGTGCACTGAAACAGTAAACTTCAGGGGAAATATAATAATTATACATTTCCCAAGACCCTTTTTCTACATTTTCTTCCATTTAAAAAAAATAACAACATACATAGTACAATATATATGTCGATACATTTATATCCAATATCGGACAATAACATCGGTCAGGATCTATTTTCTACAGCTGAAAATTATTCTTAACAAGAAATATCATCAAAAGCAGATAATGCACTGACTTTCATGATGGAAATATAATTTTAGACACAAATCTTTATGACTTGTTTCAATCCATCTTAATGTTGAGCCAGAGAAATGAAACAATAGATTCAGTGTTTAAAGAGTGTTTATGCTTGACAGAAAGTTAATACAGAAGGTGTTACAGAAGAAGCGTGAAGATTACCAGATACTGTACGAGAAAATCAATAAACAGTGACGTAAAAAATTAATCTTTGGCAACCAAACAAAGAGCTATGTTGCTATGACTGCCACTTGTTGACTACTGTTGATGTCACGTTTTCAGTTAATACTAGTCCAGCATCTATTATTAGCGCAGTCTTACATACAGTATTTGGACATACATGGACAGAATTACATTTCTTTCCCAGACTTGCCTGGGACTGGGAGCCCTCTGTAAACTCTGAATAAAGTCCCAGTGTGAGAAGCTAATTATAATATCCAGCGGCGTAGTATTGGGCACCGGTCCAGCCAGCCTTCATGGGCTGAAGCCAATTCACTACATCCATTCACCTCATACAAGCCACTGCCAGGCAGAGAGTTAGCACAGAGCTAAGACTTTTCGCCTTACTGTACCCAACCAAAACTGCTGCCACAACACCTACAGTATCAAATAAAGCTGTGATCTGCACTTCTAAATCCACTCTTCAAGTTTGAAGCAGTCAGGCTCACACAGGAGGGCAGGGAGATGAACCAGCCACCTATAATGTGGCTTTATATGCAGATTCTAAAATATGAAGCATCAGACTCATTTTGAACATAGAGAGTTAAAAAGTTACTGTTTTTAAATATAAACTCTCCAAACGCTATGTGATGCATTGCACAAGACAAGAATGTTATACTTTGCGACAGTTTTCAAGGGTTTGAAATGAAAATACAAACTTATATAACATAACTAACTTGTGCTTTATGTGTTCTGCAAAACTTTAAACTCAGTTTTTGTTTTAGAAGGAAGGGGTATGGAGAAGATTTCCTTTTTGAGTTAAGACAGTTTCTCACCACCTATCTAACCCTTACAAAAACCTGTCAGGATAAACAGAAAATCCATGGTTGTCAAGCTGAAACAAGTATTTTTTCTACTGAGTCTTTTAATCGACGACAGCGGTGTTGCCTCTCAAAAGAGGAAATTTGGTGTGAGATACCAAACGCAGCATCCTATAACTTCAAACAAAAACACTTTTTTTTTGCTAAAGCTACTGTCCGAATACCTGAGCTTTCTTGGCTCCCAAAATCCTCCTCACTTGACACACAATGGAGTTATTACAAAACACAAACCAGGCAGCTTAATAAGTAATGAATCAACTCTCTCTGTCTAATTTAACTGCCACTACATATTACAGCTACTAATTTTCTTTTTACAATGATCTCTGGGAGATTCAGTCTTTACTCAGCCATTGACAGCGGAGACAGAAAAAAGACCAGTCGGGAGACAAGAAGAGGATGACATGACCGAAGAACTCCTGTCAGACTGAAACACCAGTCTTTGAAAGACACAATGAAAGTCAATCTATAATGGTGACCCCCTCATGCACTAGCAGACATTGACATACAATCTAACCAATAAAACCAACATAGACTTTTGAGCAGTTCCACCTTTCAGTCCCTGCTTTGAAAATTTTTTTTTCTTTCAACAGAATTCAAGGTATTCACTTCATTAAAATTCTACCAGTGCATTTTCATGCAACTTCCAGCACATCACCATTTGACAAAGCACTGGATGATTTACAATTTCAGATATTCTTCCACTCTCCAATATCCTGTTTAACAAGCAATGAGATTACATTAACGAAGTAAAGATTGCATTTCATTGTGTCCTTAAAGAACAACTCCTCGCTGGATTTTAGAAGGAAGAAAAACAGCTATGCAATTAACACATCTACCACCGATTTTCCTTCCTACAAAGTCTAGTGTGAAGTTAGTCTTTAAAGCCACATCCACACAAAGCTGAGAAAATCTGAAAAAGAAGCTTTTCTCTAAATTTGGCCCTCCTGTCGAGAGTGAGCTGACATTTTCTGTAACCAGGGTTTGGAGCTTTTGGATAACAGTCCAGTCCAGTCAGTTTATGATCTGCAATATATTAATATCATACAGTTATCATGATGTGAGACTATAACAGTGTTTCCCCTATATGCATTCAGCATTCTCCGCAAAAAAAAGAAGAAAGAAAATACTTTTGTAGGTTTAATATAGAAGAAAGAAAATACTTTTGTAGGTTTAATATAATGGGAGAATGGCAAATTCAAGTTGCACACAGTGAAAGCACTACACCCCAAGTTATCCTGAAATCGATTATTATTGTCATTACTGCTATTTGTATAATTTCTACAAGTCACCATTTAAGTTGAGTGACTGAAGTCCTCGTCATCCTATTCAAAGGCTGCAACAGGGAACTCATCGAAGCCAGACGTGATGCAGACAACAACATTTGTATAGTTATTCAGCCTAACTTAGGCTATAATAAAAACAAGTATTTGTTTATTAAAAGTCTCTGATTTTACTGTTTACCCCATGTTGTGAGCGAAATACTGCGCCTGTTGGATTAACTATTCATTAGACCCCAGTTGCTAGCTTGCATTAAAAGTCGCTGGCAGCTCGCTAGGTAAAGCTGACAGAGCCGTCTGAAGCCCTCCCAGACCTGCTGTCCACACTCCTAGGCAAAACGCAACTCTACGTAAACCAACGGGGTGAAGTTAGTTTTAGGTTGGATATTTGACGGATATTCACTCGGATATTCCCAGCCGCGACATTACTGAGGTTCGCCCAGTCTTAGCAGCAGGAGGACGGTTAGCGCACCTCCCAGAGCCTCGCGCTGAATCACTGGAAATTGATTTGGGGATGGTCATTAAATTACTTATCATAAATATATTAATACAAAATAATTGCAGTTTTTTCAATATCTTCCATGTCATGTGACCCAGTGACTCCAAACCAGCAGCAGATTGTATTACTAAACTGGAGAAATAAGACGCAAAGTTTTTATTTATTTATTTATTTATTTATTTTTAAATTGTACTTTAGTGCTTCCTCTATTTTATATGAATATTAATAAAGTTATGACTTTTTTCTCAATAGCTTCCATGTCATGTGACCCAGTGACTCCAAACCAGCAGTATATATGCAGCGGTATTTCAAATAAATTGGATTCAAGAAATACGTTTCCGCATTGTGCAACTTCATTTTCTTTAAAGGCTTGTGATAAATATCAAACAAAATTAAGCTGAAAATTAACACAAATTATGAACTTGTTTCTGCCCATTTCAGGGCACATTTGTACAATGATGTGGTCTCAGCAGATGCCTTGAATCTGTTGATTGTTATGTCATTTGTGAGATTGAGACTCATTTTGTCAGTCTCAATCCGTCAATTTTTTTTCAAAAATGTCACCAGTAGTCACCATTTAAATCAAAATTAAAAAATGTATTTCTAAAAATGTTCTTCCAGGGAGGCATGCCCCCAGACCCCCATAGTGTTGCTATGTTAAAAACTCAGAGCACCGCTGCTACAAAAAAAATTAGGGGAAACATTGCTATACAGTATACATATGTATCAAAAATCTCATTGTGTTAATATTTTGTCAAATACCAAAAAGTCATCCCAACAATATTATCACAAAGTTGATATTAAGGGTTTTTGGTCACAAGAATATTGTGATATTTGATCTTGTCGCTCAGTTCTGACATTTATCAAATGATCTGGGGGAGATTTTATATTTGGATTTTAGTGAAGCAGGACAGTCGTTCAACATGTTTAGACTCAGTAGAGTCTCTGGTATATCTGCCCCACTGTGTTGTTTGACAACCGAGTGATGAAAACAAAAATACATTTATCTGTTTTGCTATTGTTTAGGTCTTCAGCATCTTTAAAAAAGTGACGTAGAAAGGCTGGTGTGTTTTGTTCTCTGATTTAGCCAGCTGAGCCACCAGGACAGCCTGACATGCAGCCTGAGTAAACCCCCCTCAGTGTCAGAGCCTAAATACACCGTGAGCAACACAAAGAAAGTTAAGCTTTTATCTCCTCAGCTGAGCCCTGGGAGCTTTTGCGGGTCATGATGCAATTTCTGGACTCCAGTGAGCTCAGGTAAAGCTGCGGGAGAGTCTAGTCTGAAGCAGCACAGTCCACTAATGGCTTTCATTAATGCAGCTCTGGATGCACTGCATTCATCCTGGACCGCACATCATCGCTCTCGCAGCTCACGTACCACTGTCAAGTGCAAAACATGAGGTCCTTGAACCAGCCTCCACAAATCCTCTCCTCCTGACCTGCAGTACGTTAACTTATCCACATGACTTCAGAGTTGATTTTTTAACTCTTTACTCATTTAAGCATTTCTAGTTTCTCCAAACTTTACCTAGATTTGAATATTTTACTGTGTTGTTAAGCAACAAGTAATATTTGTAGTGTGGCTCTCAACACAGCTGTGTCATAGAGGAAAGAGACAAATCTCAAATCTGCAATTTCTTTTTCCTTATTGGCCTGTCTACAGCATCTGTATAAAGCTGATATTGGCCAATATGTCACCTGCTCATATACTGCCTAGGCCCGAATTACACAGTAAAATGACATACTGTGCGATAAAAGACATTATCCATATCCACCACACCTATGTCAAACCTTTCTCATTGCCTCCATTATACTGTCTTGTGAGAGTGGAAAAGCCTGTGAAACAGATTTAGAACCACAGAGAGAAACTAAAACTCCCCATTAACATCAGGCAGTAAGAGGAACTCTGTTTTTTCCTGTTTAAATCAGTAATAAATGATAATAATCCAAAAATTATGCATAGAAGAAAATTCATTGCAGTTTTCTTCCATTGTCATGTAGTTATGTTCAGGGATTGCTGGCACCACACAACATGTTGACAACAAGTTTGAATCCATATATCAGTCTAACCTGAAATCCATTTTTTATGCTTATCCAGAATTGTGAGACTTGTGTACGAGCTCTGTCCTTCACCTGGCGGATCTCGCTGAATGTGCCAGCACAGAAGATGATATGAAGACCATCCTTTCATGTTGCCAGAGCAGAAACGCCTGCGTGAATATTTCAGTCCCTGTGAAACTGCTGGCAAGGCTGCTCTGCTTCTCTGTGTCTTTTTCAGCACGCCTCAAACAAGCGGCACCTCGTCCTCCACGAGGAAAGCAGCACTTAAAGATATGCGCAGGAGATCTTAAGGAAAGTGATGCCGCCTGGCACGGGGATTCACTGCCGGGCTGACAACAATCAGGTGGGCCTGTTTGTCCTGAACGACATGACAACTAAAGCGCCAGAATGAGGCTCAGGAAAACAGCACTGACTCACACTGAGCTGTTACTGAACTGAGCTCACATGTTTAACACGAGATCATTGGGCGAGACATTCCTCCATTGACATCACAATCAAGGATGTTTAAAATAACAGCGTGTCTTCTTCCTGCCTGCAGATACGCCATTACTTCCTGTGTTCCAGTTTGGTTGATAATAGCTGAAAAACTCTTCTACTCAGTGCTTACTGCAGCATTCTTTTTCAGAAATAAGAATTGACTGTTTCATTGATCTTTGAACATTTATTTTACTAGCAAGTTTTACTGAACAGTAAACATGTGAACGTCACAACTGAACTTGACTCGATTGACTTCATCCTCGACTTACTAAACTGATCAGGAGGAAGCTCATAAAACTAAAACTTAATAGACTACAGCATGTCTAAGTGTGGGTGCAAAGTCAGCACAGACCTGAGCTGCAACTAAATGGACTACAATATCCTCATCTATTATTAAAACGAAGCATTACGAGTGTAGAAACTGTGACTGGTTCATCTGTTTCTACTGCTGATTTATCTGCTTTATATTATAGATCAATCAATGTTAAACGTGTAATTTGAAAGACTTGTGAAGTGAACACAACAAAGTGAAGTGAACGTGACCCCTTTCACACTGGACAAAAAAACCTATGTACACCCACTAACATCTAGCTTTTGTCTTTAAAGGAAAATGGTAACATGGCATTCATTCCCAGGTTGAACGACGTAGTCACTGAGTGGACTCGCCAATTTTCACCCCTTTTGAGTGATGCTATACGACTTTAAATGAATCTAAGGATATCAACAGTTTCCCATCTGCCGCCATTCAGGCAACGCTAAAACATTGTTCAGTTGGCGATGAGTTTAAATGAGAGGCTGCAGTAAAAGATGTTGTAAAAATAAACACTGTAACATTGTCACTGCCGGTAATACTGCTTTACACCTCTTCCTGTTTTCCGGCACGTTTGTGACGCCAAATGTGACACACCAGAATTTCCAGTGTATTCTGTGGTTACAGCCTGGACATAAGTGATCTCCCAACATGTCTTAAAAGTAAATGTAACATGTGAGCTAATGGCCCTGTGATGGAAGTCCATGAGGGGTTTTGTAAATGAGTCCCACTTCTGGCAGATGCAGGCAACTGCCAGCTACTGCATTTCAGACATCCTGAATCATGTGCTGCAGGGTTTCTGTTTTCAGAGCACATCAAATAGCTCAGGAGAAAAGACATCCTCTGGGATTCTCATAGATTTAAAAAAAAAAAAAAAACCCTGTGTCCCAGATGATAATATGTATTTCAACTGGGCAATGGCTGGTCCAGATTGGATTCCTTCTCTTCTGTCATCATCAGGGCTCTACAATGAAGCTACTTTCTGAGGCTTATACTGGAGGATGAGCTGAGCTCTCCGGCTCTTTAGGTGAGTGAAATAAGAGATGATGGAGCTGATGGCAGTAGGAACCTCTCTGCTCAGGTTTCACTGCTTTACCTCGTCAGACCTGTTCAGTTACACTGCTGAGGTGTAGCTTCTGCAGTCAAGCCAACACATGAGAGGGAAGCAGAGTTTGACGCTCAGTCTTGGCAGCAGGATGAGTAAACAATATGCTGATGTTGGTAGCACTAAATATTAACAATCTCAATTCATAATTCAGGTGGTTGCAGTGTTACCCTGGGTCAGTATTTTGCAGTTCTGCATTATGTTGAATACATAAACAGAAAAATCTATTTTCTTTGTTAGGCCTTTGTCTAAAAACACATATCACTTTAAAGATGGCCAAAAGACACAAAGAAAGTTAATGCATTTTACTCTGAGTCATGTGGATAGATTTGGAAACCCACAATGGTCTAATTCCTATTTTGATAACATAATATTACCAGATTTAAAGATAAAAAGTATCAATTTGAATTAGAGAGATACTGAGCTATCATTCTTGGAAAAACCCTTAATCTAAAACCTTTAATTTAACTGTTAGCTTTTTTTATAGTAACATAAAACAAAGGGGAAAAAAATCACCAAAACCTCACAGCTGAGAAGCTGTAACAGGAAAAAGTAGACACACTGCTAATTTCTATCTTGAGACTACTCGACCTCAACTTGACCAGCAAATCCTTTCAGCTTTAGTAGCAACAGTTTGTGTTTGTCCCTTTGCTGTCTGAACATGACAATGCCCTTTGCACACAGCTAGCTTAAAAAATAAATAGTTCTCCCTGTTGGGTGCGGAAGAACTTGACTGGCCTGCACAGAGAATTGAGCTAAAACCACTCTATTAAAGAACCTCTAAAGGTCAAAGAATTTTAGCAGTACGGTTACTATGGACGTTATACTTTCCCATGATCCTCTGCTATAGATGTGTTTTTCAGGTCTCTTCATACCGAAAAGCAAGAAAATATATGGAAAACCCCAGAATAAATGTTTTTCATCATGTAAATTGAAGTGTATCTACAGGGAATATCAAACACCCTGAGATATTCACTTAGTGGAGATAGCCCTGCCATGAATACACTGTGCGATACTGCTGAGAGGGCGAATCAAAAGGACGGCGTCGCAGCCATCACTGCGTGGACTGCAGAGCCAGAAGTGATCCACAGCAGCCAGGGCTTTATTCAAAAAGCAAATGTGACGGTGCTCCGGAGAAGCTCATCACAGCGGACATGTTGGAAGGCGATCAAGCGGAGGGTGTGAAACTGTGGAGCTTCAACAAGATGCTTTCTGACACTGCAGCTCTGATCAGTCACCAAATTTCTTGGTAATGCTGAGATGTTTCAAAACAAAATAAAATGTCGACCTCGTGGCATTAAATAAATCATTTATTTTTATTTATTTTATTTATTTATCCTCTGGAGACCACGATTGTTTATACATATCCAGCAAGTAGATGTAGAGATACTGAATAAGTGACATCAGAAGTAACCTTGACTGAAACTAATGCCAGGAAATTGTTAATTAGTTTAAATTGAGTAATCAAACATATTTATAACTTCTGCCAAGCAGGTCAGGTTTTCACCTGTGTCCGTTTGTTGGTTGGTTTGTTGGTTTGTCAACAGGATTACACAACAACTTGGACGGAGGACGGGACTTGGCCCAGAACAGACCACATTAACTTTTCATACTGATCTTGATAAAGGGACAGATCCAGAACTTGTTTTCTCACTTTCTTTAATAATGTGAAAAAGGGCACCGTCAGGCCATGGCGAGGTATACATTCCACTGAGTTGATTGTGATTTTGTGTTTTTTTTAAAATTTCAATTGACAAACTATGGAGTTGGCACACAGCAGTCAGTGGGGCCTCTTCCAAGAAAGTGTGAACTGTTTTCAGGCCAAAAAACTTTTAGGTGCATTTAATAAATCCAGAGCTGTAACAATGAAGCTGATTCAACTCTACAATGAAAAATGGCCTTAGATCTAACTTTAATAGTCTAATCGATATTGGAGAGAGGAGTGCAAACCAATCGTGTGTCTCGTTTGGTACCGCATGCAGGATACAGATCACATCGAGCTTTCATTGCCCACCTGTCATTTGCTTCCACCTCTCACAGCTGGCAAACATCTGTCGTCCCATGACTTGAAATGATGATTCAATCATTAGAATACCCACTGAGTCAACTGACAATTAGATTAATCCAGTGATTGTTCAGCCAGCTGGACATCACATAGTAAAATGTATTATTCCCCATTGGTATCAATAATGACATGTTGTATTTTTAAGTGCTTTATTTGTGTACTCTTTTAGCATGCCTCATTAACCTACATCATTCAAATCAATGGTTGAGGCTCTCCAGTTTTAAACCTTGCGTTGTCAGTACAAAAAAGGCTGCTGGGAGCTCTGCTGTAACGACTTTAAGACTGGACACACTGGTCAGTCCTCTGTCAGAGTCAGTCCGGAGGATTTACTGTTGAGAAAACATTTGTGTATTCCTTACACACGGCAAAGGACAACTCTAATTGAAAACAAAATGTCAGACTCACACTTGAGCTTCATTTACAAGAGCAGGGTGCATCCTCGTCAACACTTTAAGCTGCAGTCGTTCCCGAGGCGCCCACAGATGACCATTAGGCTCAAGTTACCGGTTCTATTTACATTCCTCCGTCTCAAAGGAGCCACCTGCTCCGGTCGGTGCTTCGCTGTGCTTACCAAGCACACCGGGCCTTGAAATCTGAACTGGCGTAATGGCGAACAGAGGGGTGTTTTTCAGTTTTTCATTTTTGCAAATGTGGGAAACGCAGATACAAAAGCAGCGTCAATAGACAACAAGAACAGAGCTTCCTTTTGTTGTCTTTGACATTTAGCTGCTGGTCTTCTAAGGAGCAACATTGCAGGAGCAGGTGGGGGTTAGACAGTGTTGTTGAAACTTAAGCAGGGTGCACATCTATGTTCATGACAGGCTCCTCAACCATCTTGCCTTCTTGCCAACCAACCATCCCGCTCAAGCTGTACAACGGGAAGAGGAGACCCACTGTAAACAGCTACATCCCCAGATCTGCTTTCAGTTTATCCTCACTTAACTCCAACTGTCATGTAAACAACACCATAAACTTGACTTAGCAAGGCAATACAGCGATATGATTTTGACATGGTCATCAGGTCTGGGTGTCACTTCAAAATCACTTTTATTTCTAGAGCTGATAAAATACCCTCATTACAGACCTCTAAGTAATATCTTTTGTGTGGAAAATGATAAACAGCAAGAGAAAAGTGAGCTCCAAAATGGCATCGAGCCATGTTTTCCTGTTTCCTCTCTTTGCGGACTATGACGTTTTTTTCATGACATCCTGTTTTCCTTTTAAAAAAAACCCCCCAAAAACCCAAATTCTCATGTGAAACATATGAACACAAGCAGAACTTTGTCTCAATAAAATACATTCTATAGAAGCCAGCTTTGGTACTTGACAGTAGAGCACACTGATACTGATACTGACATTAGGGAGTAAAACATTTGGCTATAGAGCAGTAGTCACTGCTCTTCTGGTGGACCCCATGGGACCTTATTTCATAAAAAATATGAATGGTGGTGGTTTGAATTTGTGCCATGAACTACACAAAAATCTTAAAAAAAAAAAAAAAAGAAGTCATTTCTCCAGTCAATAAACACAGTTTGTCACAATTTCAACCATTCAGTGAACTACATCGCCTCCATACACATTACCAACACCAACATGGCCTCCAACTCCGCACAGAAAGGGTAATAAAAACGGTGAAAATCACAATTAGACTGTCCATTGACAAGTGCAGTTATAGAAAAGGATAGTTTGTTAGTTCTGCCAACAAGCTAATATACAGGACCGGCTCTACAATGTTTAAGTTACAGGTTTCTGTGACGGTTCAACGAGACAACGTCACTAAAGCGACTGTTGAGTGTATTTTCATTGACATCTCATATTTCATTAGTTTTTTGACAAACTATGACTTACTCATTTCAGACAGCATCAGAAAAAAATATTTGTCTCTCTCCACTCACTACCATAATAAGCTTTCTGAAATAAGATGCCATGGTCCCTCTATCAGTATACTGGCCAATAAACCAAACAACTTTTGTAATGACCCCTTAAATATTGTTATCAAATGCTTGGGGCAAAGATATGTAGCAGAGGCGGTTTATTTTACATCACTACACTGAAACCGTAAACGTCACTTGGAATTTAATGATCAGAAGCCTGTTTTTCTGCATTCTTATTTATAAAAGCCAGAGTTTAGCATAGACGCACATCAGAAACTGTCTATGCTGATACCAATGTATCTGTGTGATATGACAATATCGGCCAGCTGATATGTCAGTCCGGCTCCACTTGACAGTTTTTCATATTTGCGAGTCAAATTTCAGTCAGCGCCAATAAAAGTGCTGAGTTTCGATACCAACAGAGAACTACTCCACAGCCCTGTAGTTCAAGCTGCGGCCGGTGTAGGTGAACCTCTCACTACCCAGGTCTATCACCTCCTCCTGATATGGCTTAAATGTCAATGTACAGAGTCAGGATGATGAGATTGAGACAGCTCATTCATCATCAGATGGTTTAATAATAACTTGAGTAGAGCAACGCAGCGATGTCATTCCAATACCATAAGGACAAACTACAAAAAAACAGATTTAAAGAAATGGCTCCTTTCCTCCTGTTTCTGGTCTCAAAAGGAGAGGTAAAGATCTTTCCAAAATGATGTTAATACAATACAATTGGTCCATTTGTGAACACTGAAATAGTTACTTTCACTGCGGCCATTCCTTCTGTCCATAGAAGCTGTGAAGAGATCCCTTCTTGGTGTGAATATAATTGAGGAGGTGGCGACAATAGACACAGTCCCTTCTGTGCAAAGCGCCATTCAAGAAAATGACACATTTTATAAAAGGTACTCAGACAATTCGAGAGGAGAGCTCTACACAACGGGCCATGAGAATATTTAATTGAGACAGACTTCAGACAATTTGGACCCATCCTTGAAATACTGCGATTCAACTCCCACACTTAAATGTAGTCTTATCAAACAAATGATAAATTATACACCGAGGTATTCTATTATTTCACCGCTCACACATTTCTGGCTAATATTCTGAAAACACTATGAATTACCATCAAACTACATGAGTCATTTTGGAAAGTGCATTTGTAGTTGACCGAACTTGTAAGCCGTAGTGGAGACCTACGACCTATTATGTGACAGATCATCCAGTGTACAGGTGCATGTTGGCCTCCCTGTGCGTCTGAATTCACACAAACAAACAGGTCCTGTTTTGACATTGGTGAACTTGAAATCAAGACAATGGGAACTTAATTTTAGGCTGCCTGTAAAGACAGATTATGTTGTCTTTCAGCGGGAACACAACGTGAAGTATATCCACGCCACGTTCAGGACGGTCAGCGTGCTCAGCGGTCGATGGTCGGCCGGAGGGAAACTTGCTGTTGTTCCGGCCACCTCGTTAACAAAACGACCGCTTTAGTAAATTCACACATTTAACACTCAGACAGTCCTGAAGCTTCAACGGGAGAAAAGGCTGAAGTTAACCGAGCCGTGCGGGACAGCAGCAGGGAAGCAGCAGCAGCCCGCTCATCCCTCTCTCCCTCCGCACCGACAACTGTCACAAAAAGCGGACACTTACCTTCAACGACGGTCCGCTCAGCGCCGGGAGGAGGACGGGAGAGGAGAAAGGTCGGCGGTCAGCGTGTCCAAAGCTCCCGAAATCACTTTGTTGGTGTTCTCTGTGGTTTCCGTAACAGAAATTAAGTCCAGTTCTGGTGTCAGTTTGTATCCGGACAGCAGCTCAAAACGTGGAGTGGAAGCCGGCGGCGACGGAAGCGGTAACAACAACAACAGCGGCGGCGGCGGCAGCGACGATCTCCGGCCAGCCTCCTGTCAGCGCTCAGCGCGGGGGGGAGCGGAGGCTGCGGCCGCGCATGCGCCCACCACCTGCTACTGCGAAACAAAGATCGTCTAACTGACAAGATGGTCCCCTCGACAACGAAGACTGTCGAAGAGTTTATGGACATGGCAGCCCAGAACTGACATTTTCTATGTGGTACCTAAAATTGTGGTATTGTGGTACCTTAACATTTCATCTCCCAAACTACATAGTGCCCCTTTAAATGTGTACATGTAGCTGCTTCAGCTTTTGAGGATGATTCCGATATAAGTAAAATTTAGAAACAACACAAACATTATTATATTATGTCGTTTTGCTTTTCAGTTGTCAATATGTTTTGAGCTTATGCTGAAATATTTTTAAGCAAGTAAGCATAGTCTGTGTGAGTACTTACATGTGTATTTGTGTATCTACCCATCTATCTATATATCTACATCTACATATACATAGATACAGTTCTATAGATGTTGTTTAAATATTAAAACGTCACTTTTGTAAGTAAAATGGATATTTGATTATATCAAAGTTGAATGAGTAACTGTCTATCCACTAAATCAGAAATGACCAACGACCAGGTCCTGGACCGGTACTGGTCTTGGGTCGTTCAGTACTGGGCTGCAAAAACCAAGTAGGGACTAAGGGGGTGATATAACAGCCATTTATGTGCCCCCATCCCCCAGGCCACCTGAAAAATGACAGCTCGTGTCTTGTTCGTGAACCCCTGAAATGAATAAACAGAGCAATCCAGTATGCTAAATTGCAAACAGTCCATTGTAAGTGATTAGAGCTGCTGATGGTTCAATTATTTGTTCGGTCAATAAAACGTCAGATAACAGTGATAAGTACACACCACAGTCCATGTTGATGCATTCAGCTAGTTGTTTTATACAACAGCATGACTGTTAAAACCCAAATAAACTGCTATCTGACAGGATAACAATCGCCTTGACAGAAGACCAGCTAAGATTCTCATTTGAGAAGCTGGAGCCAGTGACTTTTTAAGTGTTATTTTCACATTTAAAAAAAAAAGAGAGTTTCCTGCAGATGTGGCAGTGCACGTGGAGGTATTTTTGATGAACTCTTTGACATTGTGCTAAAAATACACCTCTCGTGACATCCACAAACATCGTAACTTTAATGTGGCTGCATTGGGGGAAAGCCGGCTGAGCTGAAGGTGAATGGATATTTATCTCTAACTATTTTTACTCTGTTTACAAGCTTTCCCCTTCAGCTGATGTCTGATGTGTAAATGCCCGCAGCAAACTGAAGGCAGCAGACAGATATGCGTGTTGCATCTGTAGCCTCTAATTTGAACACTGCTGTGCCATTACCCCGTGTGCCTGCACCCTGTTTACTTTGAATTATGTGCAGCCCAAAACCAGACTGCTGCGGAACAACCACTCAAACCTCTGTGGCTCCTCAAACCGGTTGGTTAAGCATCCCAAACACACATAAATCACAAAGTTGGGACAGTTGACACAAATTTTACGGTGGCCTGAAAGAACGCGAGTCCCTGCACACATCAACTATGTTGTGTGAGTCACTGCGACACAAAATTAGACATCATTCACAGAAATCGCTAACGTGTATCAAACTAAAAAATCTACTTTGAAAGCCACGTCATCTGTCTTTGGTGTCGTACCGTTTTTGCCTGGTCACATGTTGACACTCTTAATCTCCATGTCAGCAACATAATTTTCCTCCTTTTTCTTCGCTATGCACCACTGTAATTGCACAGCAGAATAAAGTTTGAATGGAAAAATCATATTTATATACTTGCAGCATGTGATTAGGTTTAGCCTTGGAGAAAACACTTTGGTGAAAGTCAAGGAAAGTTTCGATTTTAAAGTCAGATATTGAAAAACTGAGAATCTCTAAAAGAAAAGAACTATCAAATCAACGTCAACCAAGAGCTTTGAGTCCCTAAACAGAACCATAATAACACTGATGATTCTTGCAACAAAATAATATTCTTGAAATGAGGATACAAAGAATGCAAAATGTATCTGTTGTTGCCAATGAAAAGTATATAAGAGTATATATATAAGAGTAGTATATCAGTTTCATTTCCAATGTACATATACAAGGACGTCTCATTTTGTTCATAATGCACACGTATATGAACACAGCTAGCATGTGAGTTCAGATGCACCCTGATTGACCCTCTGCAATAAGTAAATATAGCTCACACCATAAGATGAACCAGGAGAGTTTCAGAGTCAGCATGTACAGTACTGTCAGTGTCCTGTTACTCAGTAGTGCTGCCTGAGGAACATACAGTTTACTACCCATATGTGTTTTTGCAATGAGTAAAAAGTTAAGTTAAAAATAAACCCAGAGGTGAAAACTATATCTAATTAAGTACCCTGCTAACTGCAATTTCAAGGACTTGCACTTCACTTCAGTAATCAAAATCTGCTTCTTTATGCTTCCACTAAACTACATCTACTCAGAGGGAATATTGTACTTTTTTACTTCACTTACTTTAAGCGCACTATTGATTTTAAGGCTTAAATTTGGAGTGTGGGACTTTTACATAACAAGTGACCGTCTTTTACATTCAAGCTGTCAGAGAGAAGTTTTTGTTTCTCCACATTAAAAAAAAAACCTTATCCAGCATTCAGATCGACATCACTTTGTAGATCAAACTAACCAGTGGAATATGTATATGTATATATATAAATAAATTATGGATGCAGGACTTCTGCCTGAGTATTTCTTACACAAGGCATCGATTTAAAAAAAAAAAAAAGGAAATAAAGGAATTCATTAAAAATCATGTATAATTGAAATAGAAGTCCACAGTCTTTAAGTAACAGTTTACCTCACAGATTGCATTCTGGAGCTCATCTGTAATCTTCACCCTGATTTTCACTGTACCGCAGTAATCTGAACACTGATAGACAAAGATATCATCCACTTCTCCTGCCGTGAGCTGCGATTCCAAGCTTATTTGAATTCAAGAAAAGAACAGCAGGAATCGTGTAAAAATTCACAGCCAAGGTGTGAAGATTGTTGAAGTTTCATTTTCACAGAAATGCAACTCTTCCGTGTCTTTGTTGATTGGATTCTGCTTAATAAAAAAAAAACATGTGTTTGTGGGAAATAAAACTAGTTCAGAAGACTCACATTAAATTGGCAACAGACAAGTTTCTGCTTGAACGTAGCATTTAGATATAAATGTTGATTACAGATGTAATGGATAAAGAAAAAAGGAACAGCTGTCAGCTTCACTTTCACTATTTTCATTTCAATTTATCTTCCACTTAGCATGGTTTACTGGTGATCGAGTTCTTTTATTGAAAAAGAATCCTATCATGGACTAAATGATGGAATAAACTCACATTTTGTGCAGTGTTGTTGTTATTTGTGACTCTGAGTAAAACAGAAACGATCCAGTTGTCTCCACAACGGCAGTGCCAACAATAATCCCACATACTGTGGCAAACCCTGAGATGTGGTTGAAGGGTTTCCATGTCAATAATTTACTCTCTTCTGATTGAATATACAGTAGCTGACATGGATCACCTTCATAGATAATAACGCAGACATTACATAAAAAACTATTTTAGCTCTGAAATGAGCAGATTGTTGTGTGTGTGATGTGGCAGGAATCAAACCCAAGTCATACTTCGTCACGCCATCTTCCTCTGGAGAAGTTTGTCCAACTGAAAATTGTAGATTTTAGTCACAAGAATGAACTTTAAATCCAAACTTGTAGGCCATAATGGACAGTAAGTTTGTAAAGTGCTCAGAGATGTTCAAACGATAACATCTTCAACTCAAAAGTGGACCTTGTGGTGAAATTGTTTTTTCATATACTGTTTTGTAACTTTAAGAATATACCAAAATAAAACCTTTGAACACTATGCAGTGTCCCTTTAAAGCATGCTGTTCAGTACAGTTTATCAGGTAATTTGAAGGGTATACATATCCAGATTTAAACCTTCTGAACTGCTCATAGACTCATCGAGGCTGCTCCAATAATATCAAACATGTTTGCTATTCAGGATTTAAATCTAGATGATAACATAAGTACCTTCCTAGCCGCCACAACAACCAACGAGAGAGGCATCCCAGAGGAGATGACATTCTAGCCCCTTAGGCTAATGTTAGCTAGCATACTGCTGTTGACAGAAACTTTAAATCACAACTCTAATTCTCACTCAAGAACAGAAAACCTGTCTTGACCGCTTCTCCAGACTCATTCAGCCTTCAATGCTTTTGTTTGTTTTTTCTCACTGAAATGTGTTGCTACAGCAAGTTTTTGCACCACACTGATCTCCATTTTGTTTATGTCTGCTTCCCCATAAGATCACGTGTGAGGGATATCACATAAACCCCACTTCAGTCTGCAGAGTCATTCAGCCAGACTGCTGAAGCAAGCCCTGCACTGCTTCATAGGGGGCTGCTTGCTGTTTATTCAAAATGGATCCAAATATTAATATTGAATGTGTCCAAACTGCACCAAATTCAACACTGCACTTCTGCTGGTCCTCAACAACACACCTGCCTGTTAAGTTGGTCAGAAGAAAAGCTATTAATCAACAAAAGCTATTAAAATAACAAAAAGTCAGAACGTGGAGTGGAATCATCCGTAAAGTAATCAAATGCCTTAAAACTGTGACACTTGAGTAAATGTATTTGGGTATATTTCACAAGAGGAGGAGAAAGTTACACTTCCTTACTGCCGTGAGTGGTGTTTTCGGTTCCAAGAATCAGCAGCAGAGTGACACCTCTTTGTTCCCCCCCACTCCTCTCGGTTGCAAAAACAGGAAAGCTGTCCCCGGGCAGGCAGAGAGGCAATTCAGGTAACACTAAATACGCCTGCTGGTGAGTCACAGCCACCGTGAAGATTAATGCACTAAGAAGTGCATCATATGCAACATCACATATTAACCAAATGAGCAGAACAGCAGTTTCTTCAGATTAGTTCATGTCAAGTCACAAAAATTACAGTAATTGCAGCAATTTACACGCTCATTTGGCTTTTAGTGTTAATTAAACACCCTGGTGAATAATAGTGCACAGTTTCAGCTATAAATTGCACTTGAGTCAGGCCTGATGAATAAGGATGTGTGACAGCTGATGTGTGTACATCTTCATTTTCATCTCTCTCAGTGGCGGACACTGTTGGTCTGAGGGGCAGGGGGTGAAAAAAGGTAAAATGGGCACCAGGAAGGTTGTGATGCAGCATATTCAGCACTGCATCGCATCTACTCTAATGGAAGGGCACCATAGGGGGCACTTTATCATGTTTCTCTACCAGAAGGGCTCCAACAGGGCAATTTTGTTGTGTTTTTGTTTTTCAAACATTAGGGAACACACACTTACTTTCACTCTTTCCTACTCTTCTTTTTTTAATTTTCTGTTTCTCTCACATTCACACTGGCTTCCTCTTGTTTCACACACACACACACACCCACACACACACACACACACACACACAAACACACACACACGCTCTCCATCTGGTATGTGCTTAACGCCACAGACGTCAGGTCCCCCACGTCTATCTATAACGGCATGCATCACCAGCCGTCTCAGCCGTTCAGGCAGCGAGGAGGACGACTCTTATCTGTCATGTTGCACCACTCTGTGGCTCTGCGTGCTCAAGTAACCCTGTTTAGATGGAGCAACACACTGGCTGTTGTTCTGCTGCATCAGCAAAGTGCTGGGTTACAGGGGTGAGCGTGTGTGTGTGTGTGTGTGTGTGTGTGTGTGTGTGTGTGTGTGTGTGTTTGTTACAGAGAGAGAGAGTAGGAGAGAGAGAGCTCTATCTACGTCACTGAGCAGCAGGTGGACTGGAGAGGGAGAGAGCCTCCCTCCTCTCTGCAGCAGCCCTCCAGCCTGTTTTCATACAAACACAAACAGAAGTTTTGGAGGTTTTCACACTTGGTTTCTGTTCTTGTTCACCCTCATTGCAGCCAAGTGGATATATGGATGTTGTTTAATGACAAAACTATTGAGCAATCAGCTTCATACTTGGACTCTACGGCCATTTGGTTGTCATTCTTTGATCCAGTCTGTCTTTTCCTATTAGGCAGTGACGGAATGTAACTAAGTACAGTTACTCAACTATTGTACTTGTACTTTGCAGGAGTCTTTTCATATCACTTTGTACTTCTTGCAGAGGGATATATTGTCATTTCTACTCCACTACATTTATTTAACACTTAATTGTGTTTTTGCATAACATATGAAGAGCTTATGAAATGTTTTGTTAAAACTTTATCGACCCAATATTTATACAAGCTAAGCTGAACGATTGTACTTAAATTATTTGCAAATGTAAAGGTTTGCTGCTGGCGGCAGAATTTTTTCGGAACCAAAGAAAATCAGTCGATCAATGGCAAAAATAATCACAAACTTGATCTATAATGAAAACAATCTTTTAACTGCAGTCCTATACAAAATAGTTCAAAATGAGCTTCAACCCAACCAACTACAACATGAAAGGAAAATGATTATTATGATAACGATACTTCCTACTTTACTTTGAAAGCTTTGGACGTGTTGGCTTAGTGGGCTGAGCAATAAAAATACTGAAGTAGTAGTCCACTCAATAAACTCATTAACCTAGATCTTAATAAATGATACGCCATTATACACGCTCGCAGATAAAGGATTAGTGTCTTTTCACCGCGGAAAATGCCAGTTCCAGTTAAATGACAGGACGCATGACAGGCACAGTGTACAATGGGAGCTCGGAATAAGGTGGATAGAAAGGTTATTTTACACTCACACAGTCACACAACCACAACACAGTCCAGGAGACTTAACTTAACCTTAAACCAAGTATTCACACTAAAACGTAATGATTTATATCACAGGGACTTGCACTTGATCGCCATAAGGACGGTGGGTCCTCACAATGTGACTGTCTAAACACATGTATGTTCCCACGTTGTGAGTAAGAGTGACAAACAGCTGAGCCTCTCTCTTGTTTGACATGTGAGACCATCAGAAACTCATGATGACTCAGAGGCGGTGGACTGTCTCAACGCTCTGTGCAGCTGAAGTGCTGCTCCTTCAGGGGAGCATTCACATGTTCAGGCCCAGAGTGCTTTAATTGCAGAATTTAATCAATTTAGAGCTGTCCCACTATGGAATTAAATGGTTTCACCCCTTAATCTGGTTCTCAGGGGCGTTTTGTGTTGGTTATTAATCATGTGCAGGACTAAAATACTGAAATTTGGTTTAACGTCTGTCCTGTTGCTGAGGGGTCTCAGTCAATTCATATAATAGCCGTCCACTGGAGTAGTGCTGCGTGCATGTAAGCTCATTATCGTTTGTGTTTTAAATCAGATTTACCTGAAGGTCTACTTTGTTTGCAGTACATTAATTCAGTTATAATTTACCGGTGCTAAAAGGCTGCATGTAGCCAATAGGCATGTGCACTTAATTATCATCTGTGGTTGCCGTATGCAACTTGTCTGTTACATCTTCTTACTGATCCATGGATCTATCCCACACGGAAAGAATAAACATAGGTTTTAATATAGGTTTTGATATAGGGGTTTCGAATATATGCGACATACATATACAATTCTTAAGGTGTCAGCTCCTTTTAGAACAGTAACATAAAGTACAGGCGTTTAATAAACTCATAATCAGTAAATAACACAAGCCAGCAAGTGCAACAACAAACTCAATCATAGTGTGCCACCTTTTGGACTTTATCGTTTATTTTACTGTGGAGGAGCCCGAGCCACAACGGTGTTTATATTGATGGACCTGTTCAATAATTGTACAACTCATCCCAACAAGTGTTAACACAGCGCCGACACTCACAGTTGATCAAGACCCAACTTAAGACCTGCTGCCTCCTATTCGTCTCTGCGCCGGTTTCCCCACTCAGATGGAGTCAGCAGAGTCCGACCCGCTGAGAGTCCACGTGTCATCGAAGTTCTGATAAAGCTGCTTGAGGAGCTCTGCACTGAACCTTGTGTTATTCTCGGGTGTAGCCCCACAGCCCGACACGGTTAAACGCTGCTGAATTCACGCGTCAACGCTCCCTCAATAATAACTAAATGGTTTTATATAATGTTGAGCAATTTGTGGCTGATCAAGTGAAGCCGGCTTTATTGAATGACTTCGCCGAGGAGCTTGAATGGCCTTGTGTCTTTTTTTGATACATGAGTGGGTCATTATGCAACGTCAGAGCACGTCTTACAAACACACACACACACGCACACACACACACACACATGCTTTGGCAAAGTGCAACCGGGTTTAGAAATGGAAAACAAACAAAAGAGCCAGTTATAATGGCTTTTTAATCCTGATAATTCAAATGTAAATTAGCAATTAGCATTTTGTCTTCATTTGATGGGCACAAAGAATCAGGACAGGGTTTTCATTCAGTTGCAAAGTGCGAAAAATGTTATTTCCCCACTGCTGCCCTCTGCTAACCCCTCACAAGAGTAATGATTCAGTTATATTTGTTCCCCGAAACTCGTTGTTTACTCATTTGCATTGTTTATCATTCATAATTACCCACCTTTGACTCCACCAGAGATGATTAGTGCGGATGCCTAATGAGTCGGTGACTAACGTGGGATTACAGGTATAATTCTCTCACAGTCTCAGCTGACTTTCGGTATGACTCACCGTGAACATCGTGAATCTCATGTTCAGTCACACGAGCTGCCGTGAAAACACCTCTGATGTATTCACACCTCCTTCAGTCTCTCTTCACTTTCACAAACCACACGTCGAACTTCCATGTATTCTTCCTTTTGAATTGCTGCGCTCTGCTAACAAAGCCGAAATAACTCTTCTTTTTATATTTCTGCTTGTGTACGGCTCAAACAAACCCAGAAACAGTGTCTTAATCAACAAGAAAGTTTTATTGGTGTTAACGCGTGCATTCCAGGCTGTTCGCCGCTGTTTCTGTTTCATGTCTTCATTGATATGCGAGTCACCTCCCGGCTCCAGCTTTACTACCAGCGTACACATTAACATTGATCTTCCCATCTTCCTCTCGGCAAGAAAGCAAATCCGTAGGCCTGTGTGTCCTGAACTAACAAGTGCAGGAAAGGGAAAAAAAATACCTTCTTTCCAATTTCGGCCTAATTTTGAATAATTGGCTTGTTGAATTGTTTTAGTACGCTTCAGTTTGCCTTTGTCTTGCATTTTCTGTTGTTCTGTTGTTGTTCTGCATGATCTCTAGATCCCCGTCACAAAATGTTACAACCCTGATCGTATTTTGGTACACGACGAGGTTGCCGAGTTGACGTCAGATGAGGCTGAAACACGGCAGGCGGATGTAAACATCGGGTAACATGGCGGTTTCTTTTGCTCTGCCTTGTCACTCCAATACTAGAAACAGCTGTCAGTGTTTAAATGCAGTAACATGCAAAACTTCGTCCTTGTTGCTCCCACGTTCCTGACGCACCGTGAACACACCATGAACACACACAATCGGAAGAGCGACTTCCAAACTCGGGAAGTGAGACCGCCATCACTAATCAATGCACAGTCAGTATTATGTGAATCATTTGTCAGTCACGGCTCGTTTGAGAGAATTTTGTTCCATGCCATAAAGCTGATTAAAGCTGAAGCTAAAGATGATTGATAAATCATTTGCACCAACAGCAGTTCACAAAAATGTCACCACGTTTATCTGATTCACATCAGGGAATCTAATGAAGATAAAATGATTCAGTAGTAAGAAGCCGTCGGGTGCGACGCCACCAATTTGTTGATCTGAATCATTTTTGTTTTGTCTGACTTCGGGTTGAGATAAAACATTTAATCACAGAAACTCCAAGTAGGACAAAATAAAAACTTGGTTCTCTGCTGTATTTTTTTTTTTTTAATCCTCGTTTCTGCTCACATTAGAAAAATAAGATGTTACCGGCAGTGACATCACCTCCCTGCCCTGCCTATCCCTTTCACACCTTCCCTTCCACTGCTGTACAAATGTTCGCACACTCTCACTTCTCTCTGTGTCGGAGTCACCTTCAGCCCCGCTGTTAATCACTCCTTTCACCTGAGGGAAGCTCCTCTGTTTCTCCTCTCCACAGATCCGCTCATCGCCTCCATCTGCCCTTCACCTCCACCGCTGAATTACAATCAAGGGATCAAAAAACAGCCCACCACAGCGGTGAAATAAATCAACAGGCCGTGTGTGTGTGTGTGTGTGTGTGTGTGTGTGTGTGTGTGTCTGTGTGTGTGTGTTAATGTGTGAAGGGATAGGTGGACACATGCCGATCTTCTAGGCTCTGACTGTGCCATTAATATTTCATGATTGTTGAGAACCAACACTGACATTTGCTGTTCACATGTGCAGAATGACATTTTGGTGGCATAATAATGATAATAATGATTAATTATTATTATTGTTATCATTATTATTATGTTATCGAAATGTATTCAGGCACAGTAGATTTTTTAGATAGAAACTAACCCCTAACCTTTTTAAATGTTATGACAGTCTGCTAAAATACTGCTTAAAAGGGTCCTTCTTTGGTTTGTCTGGCAAAATTGTAGCTCAGTTTCTGGCAGTGGAAGTCCTGTTGTGTGTTCAAAACATAATTGACCGTTAGAAAGTGGGAAACCAGCGAGGGATCATGTCCTCCTGGTTGCCTCGGGGATTGGATCCACTGGCAAAAACGTGGAGGTCAAACACATTATTGGCTTCTGATGAAACTTCACAGTGGAAGGTAAAAAAGAAGAACTTGGTGCTTTCATCAGACGGAAATGGCAACATAGGACAATTCTGCAAAAGCCCAGATTATATTACTGTGTATCCTCAGCTAATTTCTGTCCATTGTTCACATGGTATAAAATTAAGGGAAAACTATGGCTAGAGAGCTGGCTAGCTCGTCAAACTTTACAACCACCGCTAAGCAAATAGGCTAATGCCTCAATTTAAATTGAAACTCTAGCCAAAAAAGCAACCAAGGCTTTATAAGTGATTGTATATGAGTCAAGTCTTTGTGTAAATGCATAATTACGATGAAAGCTTTACCGTAGTTTCGTTTTCGGGCAAGCTAATTTTCAATGGAGTGCAGGGGCACACTTATGCTAGCATCAAAATCGCTATTTTTGAAACACTAAGAAGGCTCGACACAACATGAAACTTTGCTCGTAAAACGGTAAATCTTAAAAGTGCCTCTTTCGTCGTAATTATGCATTTACACAAAGGTTTGACTCATATACAATCACAAATAAAGCCTTGGTTGCTTTTTGGCGAGAGTTTCACTTTAAATGTAGTGCCATGCCATGCATCATTAGAAAGCTTAGCTACAGCTTGTGATTCTATTCATGACAACCAATTGAAGATACAACCACATCAGCAAGGTATAATCAACAAACAAGCTAACTAAAGAGCATGTACAAACCAGCTCACCATTCACGGATGGATGTTTCAGCAGTGCTTCAAACGCCAACAAAAACTGTTTGCTCTTATTCCCAAATCTCATTTAGATCCATTTCAGCAACAGTTTTAGACCAAAACACACTACTCCATGATAAAATGGTTCCAACATGGCAAAAAACAACCACTGCAGAATATCCCAGCAGACGCCATCATCTCTCTCACTGGAGATCCTGGGATGGCAGCCACTTGATTAACAGCTCATTTGAGCACATATGAGCTTCTAAGCCCGCCCTTGAGCCTACAACAGCCAATAAGTTAGCCTGTAGACTGTTTACCCGGTCTAGTTTGTTTCTCCTCTCTCTGGAGCCACTTACATGTCAGCCTCCGGATATTTGCATTGTGTATCCAATGAAATTTCGAATCCAGTAATGTATAGTTTGATGTTGATTGACATGCCAGCCGATAGTATATCAGTTAATATAGTTGTATGCATTTTGCTGTATGAATCCTGTCTGACTATTTTCTATGGACAAATTTAGAGTTATCAGCATGCTAACAGGCTCAGCTCTACTGTCAGGCTTGGCTCAACATTTGTCAGTCTAACATCAACTTTGTCAGACTGAGGTTCAGCTGTGCTTCGAGCTTGATGTTAATGAGAGCATGCTAGCAGTAGTATTAGCATGCTTTCTGTTAGCATGTTAATGTTAACAAATGCTGGACGTTATGATGCTTAAAAGACAATAACATTTTGCGTGCTAGCATGCCAACATTTAGGATAATTGAAGATAAAATGTTAGCATAGTGTAGCGTGGTAATATTTAGCAGGTTGTTTTGGCATTAATGCAGTTGAGGCTGCCAAAAACTGAGTAGGTGTTTTTATGTAAAGACAGCCTGGCCTGATAAAGGTGCAACATCAAAAGAAAGGCGATCAACGAAGTTATCAACATTCATCCTCTGGGGACCATGAATGTGTGGAATTTAATAGCTGTTGGATGTTTTGCAGCCTAGACCAAAGAAGTGGACTGACAGACATCGTAAGAGTGCTGAAAAATGACTTAAAACTCAACATTGTCTTTTTGGATAAATCTGAACTCATCTTTGTCAGATTCTATTTCTCTCTTCTATCCCATGAGTTATTTTGGGTATAAAACATCACATACACCGCACAGTATGTCTGTCTCTTGGAGCTGTCAACATGTGGAGCAGTTTTTTTATTTTTTTTATCTCCATCTCAAACTCAGGTCGACTCTGTAAATCCACCAGAAGTCGGGATGATGATAACACCTTTATATTTGGACGGGAGCGGTGTCAGAACACATTTACACTCTGACTCGGAGCAGACTGGATGTGTGGGTGTTCTGCCTATTAAAGAACAACACACTGCATGGACCCACATGTTGTTTTCACACTTTAATTATCCAGAATAGGTGGAGCACGAACACCGCTTTACAGCAACACGCCACTTCACACACACAGTCACACTGGGAGAACAACCACAACCCCAAGGATTTGTTTAGGAAGGACAAAAACTTAATTATGCCCACATTTTCTCAGTTTCTTGGACACAAACCTGTAACCAGTCTCTCCAATAAGTCAACAATTCTGCTGTTTTCCCTTTTGCTTCTATTTGACTTGTCATATTTAAACCTGCCATATTTGTAACACTTCATCCATATTTGAAATAGTTATTAATCGTATTACAGTATTAGTATTAATTTATTCTACAATAGTTACATGTTACCGTTTTCACATTTGGGACAGGGAAAGTTTTATATTAATGAGAGGAAATTTCTGAAACATGATTTCAATGCAAAGTAGCAACACTGCCTTGCTAAATCAGCAGGTGATAAATAACACTGAATACTAATTATGCCCGAAACTCTGCTTTTGATACAAACAAACTGTGTTGGGCATAGTTCATTAATTACATGAAGTTTCAACTGTGCAGGCAAAGCTTTGCTCCAACACTCTCTTTAATCTTTAGTACGCTGCAAATATACACAAAAACGTAAAGGTTAAATTCTTCCACAAAAGTTCCAACTAAATTAAAAGTTGAAGTGATAAATATAACTTATTCTTATATTCATCAGTGCTGTCATATTATTCCGGTTATCTCATGTGACCCTAATGTTCCAAGAAACACAGCAGTGCTCCAACAGAAGCGGGGTAGAAGACGACTGCAAGCTCGTTAACATGGACGTTAACAAGGGTGGAAAAAATATCTATCAACAAATCAGTTCAGCTGTAGTCCTGCACAGGTCTCTGTAAAGATGTGGGAACAACAGTCCCTGATTTCCTGTATTCGTTGCTGATGAGTATATTTCTGCAGGGAGACGGCTTTAAAAAAAACAGCATTTACATTGTTCCTAAGGGAGATACAATTTCAAGAAAAAATCATGTGTAAAATGCAAGAAAATGTAAAGAATGTTATTTTTACAGATCAGAATTATTTGCACCTGTATGACAACAAGGTCATACTGAAACAATTTGCAGAATAGTTAAGTCATTTAACATGGTTTAGCGTTTGTCGATTAGAATGCTAAAATACTTATCTAAAGGATTTATAATGTTTTTCAGGTTACGTTGTATACGTGTGAAACTGACAGGAAATGTCAATGTGTATTGGACAAATTGATCATTTTGAACTGATGATGGCACTAAAGGAAAAATCAGAGGATCGCCAAACAAAGAACAGTCAAGCAAAAATAAACGTTTGTGCTAAATCTCTTTGCAATCCAAGATGTTAGGACATTGCTTCAAAGTAAAAAATCAGCAAATGTCTTTTTCCGCCCTCTCAAATGTGAGAATTTGCTGCTTTTTATTGTAAAACATTTTTTTTAACCAAATAATTTCAGCTTTTGGGCTACTGGCCATGCAAAGTAAACATGGGAAGATATAACTTCAGGTTCTGTGATTTCATTGATTAATGTTTCTCAATATTTTGGGATGTTTCATGGATTAAAAAAATAATGATGTCCAAAGCAATCTTAGTAACCATAATTACAATTATTTGTTCCATGGCTACAAAAGGACCTCTCCCATTTTTAAGAACAGATCACATTTTCCGACCTTCATCCAGTCACACAGGCTGGTCTTGATTTCAAGGCATTAACCCTGTAAAGCTTGTGTGACTGCTCATTATGACTAAATGCTGCTTTTCATGTGTTTATAGTGAGTGTGGACTTGGGTGCTGATGTGTTTTCCTCTCTTCTCTGGCAGCCTGCAAGCCAACAGCCCGAGGCCAGAGGAAGAAAGACCACATGAAGTCCTGAATTAGATGGAGCCGTAAATATTTGATGAGCTGCTGTGTGTTTCTAGCAGCTTAACGGGCGTCCAAGGTCAGAAGAATCTGCAGTCTGACACACACACACACACACACGCACACGCACAAACACAGGGAAAAACATGCGCACAGCCATGTATGCTGACTGTGGACATGCTTGCATAAAGACAGATGTGGACACAAACATGAACACACATGCTTCTATACTTGTGAAGACGTTAACTGAGATAATATATTCCTTATAACCTCTTCCTTAAGTCCGACCTCAGCCCTACAGAAAACATAATACCCACCTCCCTTTTAAAAATGTCTTCTTTTCACAAAAAAATTCCTAAACTGTCCTCACGTTCCACTCATGCTCTGAATTTAATGTAGTTTTGAGGAGGAAACTCTCTTTGTTTTTTATGACAATATAAACTGGATAAACAAACTGGCCTTCAAGGACACTGTAAAGGTGACTGTTCTACTTTGTTGGTATGTGGCGGACCCTGCCACCTTTCTAGCCTCAAACAGTGTTCTGGGGACCTTATTGTCCTTTGAGAACAGACTGTTTGTTCAGTTATGGAACAAAATTATATCTCTTTTTAAATCCTATGCATGTCTTTTTATATGAATTCCTATGCTGCTTGTGTTTTTTTACCTTGTCTAAATGCCTTTCAAGTCTCTCTAAAGCTCTTTATTATTGACAGCCGCTGTACGAAAAACTTGCCTTGCCTAACAGCAATGTTCTCACTCGCCTTATACTGAAAACCCTCATAACCAAAATGAAAATGTCCTCTGCCCTCACTTTCTACCTATATGTAGTAATATAAGGACAAGAAAACACACACACAAAATTGTGAACGTACACATCCACCCTTACATTTCCACACACACACACGAACACACGGATATGCTGCAAATTCTTGTTTTATCAGCTGTATGAAAAGCACCTGATCAATTAATTGATGCCTGTTGTGCTCTCATAGATCATTAAAGGATTGTCGATACTTAACTAGTTTATAATTAAGAGCTGCCCAGAGAGCCCCGAAGGTTCAGAGAAAAATAGCGGCACAGGAAACATCGTCGCCTCCGTCTCTCTGCTCCTGGCGCCGGTCCATCTGTGCTGATTTATACGTGTCGCTGCCACTCACGTCCATCTGCTGCGCGTTCGCCGAGACGTGAGACAGCTGATGGACGCAAGTCTGTGTGCTTGAAAGTATTACAGTCAGGACAGGGATCCACCTTTACAGACACATTGTTATTTTTGCCACAAGGGGGAAGAAAACAACAACAAAAATAGCCGACACACAGTCTGAACTGTGACGGGGCATCATTGCTTCAAATCCACAATCCCTGAATGTTTTAATAGAACAACCTAATGTTGTTTAATCCATCAAACTGAGAACCAAAACAGGCGGAAACAGCTGATAACGAGCGGTCACACCGTTATCTGCATGAAATATAGACAGGGCTTTCTGGTCTGAAAAGTGAGGTCAACATAGATGTGCCTTCATCCTGCATGCAGAAATGAGATTGAGATGAGGTTTTTAGGGGCATATTGAACTGTTGACAGAGCCAGGCTACACATTCTCCCGTGCTTTCATTTTTTATGATGAATGCAGACAGCGCTTGCTCAGGAACTGTGCCTTTAAACAAGGTTGTGATGTCGCCAATATACAGTTGGCCACGCCCCCAGGACAGCAATGGTTACAGAGCTGATGCAGAAACACAGTGGTGGGAGCCTTCTCAGACCTGTGAGAGCTGACCAATCAGAGTAAGCCTTAGGAGACCGAGGGTGAAGAGAAGCGCTGCAGCGATAGATAGTATGAGAAAAATGGGTTTTTGCCAGCAGGGGATGGAACATTATCTCAGACACCCAAAATAAAAGTATGAAAAAATGTTAATATGGGACCTGTGAGACATGTGGTGAGACAACAATCATCTCCGTCTGAAGGAAAATAACCTTTTCTTACATATGCCAGAAAACATTTTGGATTTAGCACAGTATATGCCCCTCACACAGCATGACTGATCAGCTATCTGCAGCATTTCCTCCTTCATAACACACCGAATGAGACTGTATGCTGCAGAGATATCTAATGCAGCACTCACTTGTGCACCCTCATTTGTCTTTAAACTAGTAGAGAAACCTTTTAGTGAGGCGTGAATCAGCCCAGCGGTGGAATAAAGTGCAGACATACACACTGTCTCCGGAAACAGGGGAGGGAAGACTCGCATATCCTCCAAAGCCTACTTCTGGGTGATAAGTCTTCTATTTTGGGCGGTCGTTAAGACAGGTAGAATCACCGGGGAATTACCTGAAAGCCTCAGAGCGGCGATAAATCACAGCCGTAGAGATGTGTTCGGCAAACGAAGCACAGTGGGAGAGGGGATGAAATTAGCAGCAGAACATGTCTTCTTCCAGGCTCCAGAAGGTAAAAACAAAGACAGCATGTAAAACAGGTCTCGAGGAAAAGCAGCAAACATGGGCACGGATCACGGCGAGATGAAAATAGTGGCAAGCCGCTCACAGAGCAGGATGGTTACCCGTCCTCTCCCCACGTGGCTTTTTAAAAACACGGCCTGCACTGCAGCGTTTGTTAACAGTAAACAGTCCTGGTTGTTTGGCAGGAAAAATAGCACAGCATTCATCAGTCAGAGGGAAATGTCTGAGACGGTGACAGCGTAAACGGAGGATCATCAATATTTCAGTGTGTGATATCAAAAAGGAGGCCAGTGGCTTTGAGCTGTTATTTTCCATGTCGCTTCTCACAATGAGATCTCTGCCGTTCATTAACGCTTCAGGGTAAGAGCGTGACAGAGCTGACTGACACTGGGCCGCGTTTGAATCGCAGGTTCGGCTAGGGACAGTGTTCAAAACATTCTCGCAACTTACCTGCTAGATTTGGAAAATGAAAGGGCTAAATGGTATTTTGCTGAAACCAAAGTTACGGACATATGTGGCGCCCGAACTGTATGTTACAGCAAACCTATCAAGGAGTCAAAGGGCTTTAGTTGCACAGCTGATAACAGGAATCCTTCATCTGACCCTTGAAGCTGGCAGATTAAAAAATATCCAGGAGGTTGATCTAATAGCACGGAATAGCACATGTTCATAGAAGACAAGATAAGTCAATATATTATTGGTTATAGATAAATACATTAAAAAAGAAATGTACATTTGACAGAATTAAGAATTATTTTTATTTCGAGTCATTGCACACTGCCTCCCCAACATCACAGTATGGTAAAGTATACTTTTAACTTCAGTTCAAAGTCTGGCCTTTCTTACTTCTACTTGAGTTTTTGTCTCTTTTCTTTACACAAGCATCTGTATTTCTGCCTGACTAGAAGAAGAAGGTGTTGTCAGCTCTGCATATAGCATCTATTGTTAGATCCTCTGTGGCTGAACTCAAACACCACAGCTCCACCATGTGAGGCTGCTACAGTATGTTCTACCTGAAGTCCTTTACATTGTTTTTTCTCATGACATGACTCCAGAGCCGCAGGAGACCTAATGCAACCGTATCACAGGCTGGGTAGGACTCGCTGTGACTTTGCCATCCACAGAGATCTGACGTCTCGTCAGCAGAATCTTCGGTGTCGTGTACTTCAGCGTTGATTTGATTTGTTTTATGGATTCCTTCACATTTTCTTTTGCATTTCTACATTTCCTCTTGTCACTGGCAAATTGGAAAAGTACATGACCAACACCTATCCAAGGGCGGCTGTGGCTCAGGGGTAGAGCCAGCATCTTGTTGTTAGAGGGTCGCTGGTTTGATTCCCCTGGTCTGCATGTCCAAGTGAGATAGGCAAGATAGTAAACCCTAAACTGCTCCTGATGTGCTGGTCGGCACCTTGCATGGCAGCCACCGCCATCAGTGTATGAATGTGTGTATGAATTACTATAAGTCGCTTTGGCCAAAAGCGTCTGCTAAATGCCCTAAAAACCCTAAAAACATGAAAACAGGTGCATGGATTGCTCCATTAGTACTTCGGTAAAGTGGTCCCTCCCACTGGTTCAATTAATATGCCAGCGGCAGTGTTTCATACAGTGATCCTGGGTAGAGCCGACAAAAGGTAATGACAGAGAGTGGATCAGGATGGGATCAGGCCATGAATAATGCTCTTTTCAGTACATAATCCTGTGTGATTGATCACGATGCGATCCCGTATCTCACTCAGCCACTTTAGCCAACTGCACCAGCAAAAGTGACAACGTGTGTTTAATTAATGAGCAGTGATTTAGCTTTTACTCACTTGATTGTGATAAGAAAAAAAAAAAAAAGCATAATAAATTAGCGGCTTTACAGCTCAGCGGGCCAGATGGTGCCGTTAGTTGAGGGACACATTTTAATTTGATCAACCAGATGTCCTCATATCCTTCATGTTTATTTGTGGTAAAAGAGACCTTGACAGTGTCGTGTCAGATGTCACGTGTCTTCACCGGCAGATGGTTCAGACTGGAAAGTCCTCCAGCGAACACAAAATACTTTCAGGGATGCTTCCAAGTTCTAAGAAGACTGAGACAGATTTTGTGAAGTTGACGTCCTCTGTGATGGTTTCAGCTCTCCGGCAACGAATATTCATTTCATGGTCCTGTTTTGATCCACTGCTGCTGAAATCAGGCTCGACTGACATTTGTTTTTTTTGTTCCCCATCCATTCAAATTATTATTATCATCGCTTCTGCTTCTTATTAAATCGCAGTTTTGATTGTTTTCTCTCGTCTCATGTGTGAAAACCAAAGAAATGAAAACACCTTAATTTACTTTTTAATTACATTCTTTATTCCTAAACATGAATATTATATGTTTCCATGCACTCATTGAATGCTTGCTGAGTGACCTATCTTTCCTCTAGCTGGGTTTCCTCTAGTACAACACAGCACTAAGCAGATATATTTCAAGGGAAGACACAACAAGAAATAATTGTATTCGTCCTGAATGAATTCCCTCTGAATTAATCAGGGCTCTGCAACATTTGAATCACAATTTGAGGATCAGTCATGTTTTGTTTGATCACTCATAATGAAATGTGATCAAACCAGTGATCTCTCTTCTCTTATTTGTCTTGAATATTTTGAATTAATCTCAAGATTTCATATCAAGGTTTTCAGGGGCTTTGCGTAAGAAACACCGAAAGCCCATAATTTTTCCCCACGCTCGTCTTTATCCCTGTCGCTCTGCCTCCCCCGGTGTGGAAAGTAACGGAGTTCTGACTTAAGTACTCACTTGAAAACGATTTTGAAGTACAACTTCATCTGAGTGTACTTTGACAACTTAAACTGGCAATAGACAACTTTTTTTGCTTAATGTAACGTATGTATGAATACAATGACAATCGCATAATTTAATGGCTATAGATAAATGACACCACTGGAGTCCAGTCAGTCTGTTTCCACCTTAAGTTACTTAGTTCAGATTAATACGAACAGAAAGACTAGAACATCTAAACAGCAATTACATTATGATGTAATATAATGGATAAAGATAGCACTTTATTGATCCCCAGGGCTGAGTATCACAAGTTTCTACATTAAAGTGATGCTTATATGAACGCATCAGTCACTAGAATGGCACTCATTAGAGTGCACCCCTCGGCCAACAGTCCCCTGTAACTGATCAAGCCTGCAGTCCATTAACAAATAAAACACATTTACATTTGCCTTATTCAGATATTTATTTGGAGCCACATCAAATTGCACTCACTCGTAGATACCACTCACCTAAACATGCCCCATGTTTCACGTCAGATTATTCCCTGAAATTAATGAGTGGAGAATGTTTTTTTTTTGGAAATTATTATAATTATTGGATTATTCCTGGATCGTTGACTTTATCCAGATCTGCGCCAAATGTGGTCCATTCTGGGCTGAGACTTAACCCCTATCTAAGTTTTGTTGAAAACTGTTCAGTAATTTTTGTGTAATCCTTCTAGCAAACCAACCAACCAGCAAACAGACGCGGACAAAAACATTGGCTCCATGTCGGAGGTAATTAGAATAAACTCTTACTTAAGGTTAAAGGGCGGATATCCTGAAGGAATCCTCATTCAAGCTGTTGTTTCAGCTTACAGATTGAAACCCATAATCCCTCTGGACAGTTTGAAACAGTAACTGTGAGCTAAATGCTTAAATGTGCCTAAATGTAAGAGTTTCTGTATGCTGACTGCGGGTCTGGTTTGCAGCAGCGAGACCAGCAGGCGAAGTGACCCGAGCCCTGGCCTGCTGGTCCAGGATCAGATACCGATCACGTCCCAGCAGAGAGAGAACGATTTTCTCCTCCGACAAACTGAACTGCCTCATAATGGAAACAGGATTATCTCACCACACACGCTCTCTTTTTTCAAATGTGTTTGAGGACAAATGAGATTTGATGAGTCAGCAGCAAATTAAATGACATGTTAAAAAGATTTTCATTTGCAGAGACTAATCTCGTTTAACAAAACATCTGACGGGAGACCGAACTGCTCCTGGTTCAATACGTCTGCTCTCACATGTTAATGCGGGTGAGCTGCCACACAACGCTCTTTACTTTGATTTTATAAGACAGACTGTGTGTGTTTTTTCCACAGCTCTGCAAATCCCAGATCTAAAAATCCAACTCCAAAGCTACATGTTTTTATCCTCTTATTCCGCTGCTTTTTATTCCCGCTGATCCCTTTTCTTTATTCCACTAAAAGCTGCATTTCATGTTTCCTATTCTCTCCATGCAGCTTTTAGAATGAAACCAACCAATGCATATTGTACTGCATATGTTCATTCATGTAAATCCTTTCAGCCAGTCTCCAGCAGGGTCAGGGTCAGGGCAACATTTGAAATGCTTGAATTCAAGCAGTGCATCAACAAAATCAGGCATATATGGCAAAACACATTCTGCCTTCTAAATGTGTTTTTTGGGATGTTTTGAATTTATATTCTGTATGTGAATTATTATTTGTTTCTGACTGTACATAAAAAAACCAGTAAGGAGCTAATCAGATATTATTCAAAGGGGTTGGAAATGTTAATACAATGAATTGCAGTATTGATATTATGATGTCTTTGTAATGTGTTGCAAAGGTGTCTACTGAAGCTAGCATGCTAACCAGCTAACCCCAGCCCTGGTCCCTGAGCTCTCAGTCTGGACTGTTAGCTGCACGGCTATCAAAGCTAACTAGCCAACTGCAGCTACGGTAAGCTGCAGTTAGCAGTTATTCTGTTGAGGTGCCGTTTCCTGCTCCCTGTTTTTAATATTTGACAGGATGCCAAGGCTTATATATTGCACCTTTAACGGAACAGTATACAATGTAATTGCAGAATGGTGCGTATTCTTCCTAACGTGTAAAATGTTGAAATAACTACACTTGTAGCATTTTGACTCCTTGAGCCTGAATCCAAAAATCTGAGGTGAAAGCTCCACCAGGTGTGACCTCTGAGGTCTGTACCTGTCTGTGAAGTTCTTCCATTAAATTACAAGACTCTTGAAACCCACAGCTATGGAGTATTTTCACTGATATTTAACAAAGGCATCTAAATACTTCTTCCATTCATCACTGGTAACAGACATAAAAAATGGGCACCAATTCTTCACACAATATGATCCGCTATCTCAGAAACGCCAATGTTTGGACCCATCAGCCTTGAAAAAAAGATGGCAGGAATATGTGACATTTTTTGGTAACAGGATGGAAAGCTTGAGATTTTTCTCAGAAGTGTCCTGAGACAAAGATACAAACCTAACACAAGGTTAATAATATGATGTGAAGGTCAAAGTCTCCATTAGCTAAATACTACTCAAACTGAGACTGAGTACATGTTATTGCTTATACTACATGACAACTTTCACCACTGACACGCTCGCTCACCTCACTCTGCTCTATCAGGACTTCTGCTGCCACCTAGTGTCCAAGACCAGAGCGGCAGGCAGGAAACAGCAAATGATCAAAATCTGCAAAAGAACCAGAGAAAAAATATTAATATACATTCAGATGACCTGTGATGGAACATAACAAAGTGCATTTACTCATGTACAGTATTGTACTTTTTTGATTTACTTGCACTTTGCTTGAGTAATATTATTACATGCTACTATTATACTGTCCTTGAACTCCACGACGTTTCAGAGGAAAGTGTCACACTTTTAACCCGTTTAACATTTATGAACAACACTTGTTGCTATAGTTAGTTTGCAGAGTTAGATTATCAATACAAAATACAGGAGAAACACAGCAGTTATCATTGTAATCAACTTAGACATAATAATATTTAAACTCCAGTCTTACCAGCTGCAACACTGAAGGGATAAACAGATTAAAGGTGCACTATGTAGTTTTGGGGAAGACATTTTAATCAGAATAGAAAGATCTTCATTGACTAATTTTTTTTACGCCTAAACAAACTGAATTAACAAACTTTGCTGACATACTACATAAAATGACTTACTAATGCATTACTTACAAACAGATAGACATATCTGATGTTGCCGAAAATGAAATCATGCTGTTGTGATGGTGCAGTTTAATGCCAAAGTGGCAAGAAGTTGCCGAAGCAAAGTTATGATTGCTGCAGGAAAGGAGCTGATCCTCAGAGGGAGATTTGAATCACTGGACTTTTACTTTGAAAAACAGAGTGCAGGTTGTCAAGTAACGACATTCCACTAATCACATGATCTTATAGCTCAAACGTGAGAGGTCCGTCTATTTATAAGATCACACCTGTGGTCAACAAATGCGTTTATATTGATTCAGTGTTGTTGCGATTTGGAGTGAACTGACCCTTTAAGTTTCAGACTCAGTCTTCGTTGAGGACAGTAACGTGACTCACTCGGTACAAACAGTCTTAATTCATGTGTCGTGACTCTGAGCCGTCATTGTTCAGGCCACATAACAACTGTTATATGTGACGGACAGAAAGTCAGTGACGACTGGCAGCTGGGCTCACACACAGTCCAGCACCTGCAGCTGGCAGTGGTGGCAAGTAACTAAGTACATTCACTCAAGCACTGTCCTCAAGCTGAGTTATGATGTACCTCTACTTTACTTAAATAAATTACTGTATATTGGAAGTCATTTTTAACTATGCAACTAATGAAATTTGACCTCCTTCTTCATTGCTGGATGCAGCTTGTGACTTCTTAAATCTCAGTGAGACTTCGTGCAAAGTAAAGTTGCCATGACTGTGGGGTGTTGTTGCGCACACAAATCTGTTTCAGTTGCTTTTGGGAATGATGTTCGTCAGGAAACGTTGAGAGGAAATGTTGCAAGACGTTGACAGTTCTGTGCCTCCACCCCACAGAGCCCGGGGAGTGACGGACGCCCTCCTGCAGTGGTTACATGTTTTATTTTTCTGTTTCTGCCTGTTAAAGGAGAGCCCACATTCCGCGTGATTTTATTCTTTGACGTGACAGCGAGTCAGCGGAGAGGGAGACGTGTCAGCCGAGCAATGACAGCAGCAAAGCAGAGGAGTTCACCGACACTTCTCAGCAAAACTGCATCGAGTTTTTGTCCATTTTTACCAAGTTTAGGAGTCATTTCTTTCTTATTTTGAAATTCAGAGTAACTTTCAAGCATCTGTAGATGTTTTCAGAATCAGTTTTGATGACAAATTACTGATGAACAGTTTCATTAAAACATGCTCATTGACCATCACATGTAGCGAAATGAAAGGAATTATTTTTTTCCTTTATGTTTTACAGCAAAGAGGCTGAATTAGATTCTTAGCAGACAAAGTGATCGCTCGTTTGTTTGTTTGTTCATTAAAAAGAGAATGTCATTAAGTGAAAACCAGTAGAATACATGGATATAAAATAGTGCAGAGAATTTTACGGACAAGATCGTCTGCATCTTTTGAAATGACAGGACAAAATGTTCAGTCTTTTAGGACAGTAGTTCCCAAAGTGGAGGATGGGAGCCCTTGGAGAGGCCCGGAGTTGAAACAAGAACCAGACAAAGTCAGAACAAATCCGTGAAAGTGTGACAATTCATTCAAGAATATATCTTTGTGTGTGTGTGTGTGTGTGTGTGTGTGTGTGTGTGTGTGTGTGTGTTTAAAACATTTAGGTAAACTCCACCCAGTGATTTTAAGAACTGAAACAGGAAGTGAAATTGTTCTATTGTGTTGTTTCTGTTTAGGAAATGTTCTGTCCTTTATTGAGTTGCCTTTCCTCTTTTCTTTTTTTATCATATTGGTGTCTGACTGTAATAATTTCTTTAGATTTTTGTTTGGGCACGCCAGAAAAACAGATTTTGCTTTGTACTGTTGAATAATTCAAATGATCATTATGGTACAGAACATAAAGGAAGAGGTGGGAGAGATTTCTAGAAATCATTGTGTTCCGGTGAAGAGAAAAAATGTACTTTTTGAAGAAGGGATGTATTTCACATTCTCATTTCTTCTTCCTTCACGGGGCCCATTTATTCTGAAAGATCATTTTTACTAAGAGACTTTCGAGAAAACTGTACATGCAAAGTCTGATGTTTCTGAATGCGCCCCAACAGATATGAATGATTCATGTTTTTAGATCAAATAAGTCTAATTCCCATAGCAGTTATTAACTGAGAAAATGCAAATGTGGTTAGATTCAATACTTTCATCCTGGAGGGGAAAAACACTGTTCAAGTAAAAGTCCCACATCTGACATTTTACCAAAGTAAAAGAACAGGGAGACTTTTGTATGTGGAAACAATATTTTTGTGTCTTGTCGTGCTGTTGCAGAAGATAAAACCTTTTCAGTTGTGGAGATTTTCCGACTCTCAGATCACTTAGAGGATTAAGATGCTCTTCAAACTGAGTACATTTCCACAAAATATTTATCTTTATAAATGGTAACAAATCATGTAAGTGTTTCTGAAAGTACTGTGTCATCAAGAGACATTTAAAGAAAAGAAAAAAAGCAACTGACATCTGATGATCAACATATGATGACGACTTTATGAGCATTTAAACGTAGAATCTAAATCTGCGAAGTTGCCTCTGTAGTGGAGGATGAGGAACATTTAAACATTTTAAAATGCACTTTGTTTAAGTTCTGTACATACATATATTTTATTGCCTTTGAGTGCTTTTGTGCTTTCTCAAGATTTCCTGATACTAATCATTTACTCTAAATCTAGATTTACCATTTTTACCAAAAAATTGCTGCTGTCCGTGTGTGTTAACGTCAGGTGAGTGCCAATTTTTGGTGTTCTGGAAAGCAACAAAGTTTTACTATCAGCCAAAAAAACCTCCCAAAACAAATAAAACCAAAAACAAACTGCCGTTGAAAAACATCCTCCTGACTGACGAGTTCCAGAGTGAAGTCAGAAAATGACTTGTCACCTGATTGCATCAATGTCATTTGAAATATGCCCCAACGCTTCCGCTGACTTTCAGAAGACAGGAAGCCGAGTCAGCCTGTTGAGCATGCGTCTCATTGACACACAGCAGCAACTAGTGGAAGATACGGTTTTTATGACAGTTGTATGTGTCTGTCAGGAAGTCAACGTCTGAAACATGAACAAACGAAAACTGAGTAAGTCATATTTTACTTTGTGGTGTTGTTGTGTAATATTCGGGTATTTGGGCACATTATCATTGGAGAAACCAGACATTCTTGTAAAATATGATATAATATCTGAGTCCTTATCTGACGAAACAACAGAGTGGATGATCATTTCCAATATTTATGCTACTTTATGCTTTTGCCTCACTACATTTCAGCAAGTGAGGTATTGCACTTTTTTTACTTCACTACATTTGTTTGACAGCTTTAGTTATTTTAGAAAGTTATCAGCTTATAAAACTCAGTATATGTTTAATAAGTAAGCCAGTGGTGCCTCGTACACAGACAGTTGTGTTGTGGCTTGTTGTTACATTTCAGATGTCTATGATTCACCAAAGAGACACTTAGATTCAAGTTTGAGGCCCAAAGAGGTTCAGCACTTTAATGTTTCACAACAAAAGCAAATATTTTGGACAAATTGGAACAATGAAGTGAAGTAGTTAAGCAAGTGGTGGTAATTTATTACAATATCTATCACAAAGGCTTATTTTCTGCAAGAGCAGTACTTTTAATTTGAATACTGTAAGTGTAAGTAACTGATAATAAGTCTTTACTTTTACTTCAATTACATTCTAAATGGAGAACTTTTGTATGGGAGTTGTTGTTGCTGTTGTTTTTCTGAGTACTTCTGAGTACTACCACCACTGCCGACAACAACTTAGTGACATGGAAAATGTGGGCCACAAAAAGGATCGGAAGCTCTGGTTAAAGGACAGCACAATATCATACTGTTTACATGTGGCGGACCCTGCCACCTTTCTAGCTTCAAACAGTGTTCTGGAGACCTTATTTTCCTCTGAGGACAGCTTGTTTATATTTCTGAGGTTGTTTTTTTTTAATTACCTCATTAGTACAGTGATTGTTAAAATATCAAAATTGTGGGTTTGGGCTTGCACCAAAACTACATAATGCCCCTTTAATCTTCATCTGACCACGTATTTTGTTTTGGAATCTTATCATATGTTACTAAGTAAAATGTACAATCTTTCCTGAAGTGCAGTGGAGTAGAACTGTAAAGTAACAGAACATAATCAGTAAAGAGAAATAGAGGCGCTTGAGTAATTGTACAACTGCCATTCTTTCCATTGCTGGAAGATGGACTTTTAAAAACGATGAGTCAGGGTAAAGAGGCTGACGCAAATTAATTTGTGCAATCCTATAAAAGAATGTGATCTATTGACACTTGTTTCACTGTGTGTGTGTGTGTATGTGTGTGTGTGTTGGCCCTTTGTTCACTGTTCCACTTACAAACAGTTTTTTGGTCCATTGTAACTGGAGCATAGACTCGTCTTTGTGCAGTTTGAATGGACAGCGGGCCGGCCGAGTGCAGAGTTTAGCACAGAGTTGAGCTAAGAAAAGACAGCGAACGTCTAAAAAGGACAACAGCTCACTGTGCCTCTCTTCTTCGGCTGCTGGACTCGATGGTCGCTCACTGTCTAAAGCGGAATTTCAGCCGTGATGCATCTGAAGGTTCATTCAGTTGAATAAGGCCCGTAAACGGGACTGAAACTTTAAACAAATCACTGTGTGTTCAAGTCAAGTCAGTTCGCTTGCGTCGTGAATAATAGAAGCATTAAAACGTTGTCATTTCAGAGACACATCTGTGTTTTTACTCTGATTAGACTAACTGCTGATGTGAATCTCTGGGTGGAGGTCAGCTCAACCTTTATCCACCCAGAAATGATGCACGCTCAACACTGTTCTGTACTATTTTTGGATATGTGAATCATATAAAAAAAGTTAAAAGATGAATCCAGGATGTGTTTAGCCTAGCGTAGCACAAAGACTAAGAAGCAGCAGGGAGTGCAAGCCTGGCTGCATCAAGTCCATTACATGTCTTCAATGTGAAAAGAGAAAAAAGTAGCTTCTTTGCATCTGCACCTCCACTGTCCCCACGGTCCCCTGTCTCTTTCGCAAAATCATTAGTCTATATTTAGCTGAGGAAATAAATATCCATCAGTGTTTTCAGAGTCTAATAGGTCCCTGGGGCATAAACATAATCAAACACTGCTCAGGGCTCGAGGGGCTGCAGTTCGGAATAGAAACGATGAGAGTTTCAGCAGATGAGGGTACAACAACATTCCTGGGATGACTCCACGGAAAAGAAAACATGTTTTGTTTTTCAGGAGACAAAGTGAAAACTAAATGTTTGCAGCTGCTGGTGACTCAAACGGCCCACGTTATTCTTGAATTATCTCTAAAATGTATCTCACAGGGGGAATAATGTATTACCTGACTGAGACCGCGACCGTATTCAGAAACAAGCAGGTGAATGCAATAACAGAGCGATCCACACTTGTCTTAAATGGCCCTCTTTAAACAGCTTAGATAACAAGGTTATCAATCATTCTGTGTGTTTCCCTCTTTTAGTGAATGAAGCGCCCCATGTTGTGAAAGACTACGAAGTAATTTCCTATACGTCATCACTCAGTCTGTGAGAACCGACTGTCTCATCATCTGCAATCATCTGTAATAAGTCCGGAGTCGGGCCGGATGTACAGACATGTCACAGTCGATTAGACATTTATCATTTAGACTTTAAAGATTTTAGCATGATTTCTTTATAAACCATTTGGACTGTACGTGGTGAAAGATACAAAATCTAAAAAGACGGACTGCACTGTCGTTTAGCATGTTGGCATGTAAGCATGTAGAGTATCAGCACGCTAACATGCATAAGTACAGCTGAGGCTAACATGACATGAGGGGCAATTCAGGCATAGAAGCAGAAATACAGAGAACCGACAACAGCATGTGTGACTGCTCGACCGCCGACTGGTCTGAAAGTTCATCAACTCAACTCGATGCAAGGAGAAAGTTTCTCAGTCCGAAAAACACGTTTTTTATGCTGTAAAGCTCCAGAAATGTTTTCTGGATGAGAACAGACTCTGTGACGGCGTGGGGATAAGTAGATAATGTCTGATTTGACTCTTTTGGGTGAACTGTTCCTTTAGAACATACCTCCAGCTCTTTCTATTACTCCCCTCCAGTACTGCCTTCCTTTTTTCGTTTCCCACGTTAATAAGATGGTCACGTCTTCACCTTGCATCATCGAAGGCATCATCAAAGACGTTTTTTTGCAGTCGTGCTGTCTCTAAAGTCTGCAGGCATGTTTAGAATTGATCATTTGGGGAACAGGAATGTCTGAGCCAAACTCAAGGCAATTTATCCAACAGATGTGGAGATATTTCACACCGAACCAAAGAGTGTCAGAGTAAAATATGTCCACAGCCGTCTCACTTTCTACAGCCTCAAGCAATTTGTTTGATTTGTAAATTGTTTGAATTTAGATTTTCTCTTTCCTATTGTTGATTACATAAAGTCACCACGCCTTCATTTACATCCTGAGAGTCTGATGTCTAATGCATTTGACAATATTTCTGCCAGCCCTTAATTAACCATCTCTTTTCTCCAGGTTTCAAATGGCTTGGGAGCCTCACCAATCTCTCCATCCGCCGCCCATCAGAGAAGAACCGCATCAAGGAGGCCCCAGAACAGGATGGCATCCACTGCGGTGCCGTATCATCAGCGGGAGGCCACACTGTGGATGACATGGAGAGCTGCCTCCACAGCCCCACTTATGCCAGCTCCAGCGAAATGTACACACATGTGGGCACTGTGCCCCGCAGCCAGAGCCGGAGGAAGGGCTGCAAGAACCCGAAGGAGCAGAAGGAGCAGCTGAAGCAGGAGGAGGGGGTGAGTGGAGGGCAGAGCCAATGGAAGGCGGGGGAACATGTCCGCGACTCCCCTCTGCTCAGTGCGCTGTCCAGCCACAGTTTGACCAGTCTGGACCAGCCTGCGCCTGTTTCTGCACCGGCCCGGCCGCTGCCTGCCACCCCGCTGCCCAGCCGGGCTTCACCTTTGACCTCTGCACCAAAGAGCTGCCTCAGTGATCCTTCAGCCGACAGCATTAGGAGCCAAGAGGCATTATCATGGAGCAAAGGTGCTTTAGAAACTGATAAACCTGCGAGAGAGCCCTCGAACATGGCAACCAACGGCCCCAAAGTGTCTTCATCACAGGATGTGTACGTGCCGATGGACCCGATAGCTGATGCAGCTCACACTCACCTCGCAGACGACCTAACTCAGAGGCAGCGAGGCGTCACAAGCAAACAGGAAGCCTCAAAGCCTTTAAGTGGCTTGCATGAAAATGAGAGCACTGACAGGTGAGAGAGTTTATTTATTAGAGTTTCAGAAGATGTACCGACTGTCCAAGAAGTAGACTGTGGTTTGGTCCATCAACCAGCACTACAAACATCTAGTCAAAGGACGTCACTTGTCGGGTTTTAAGTCTTATGAGTGTAAGAATCTGCCATGGCAGTGAGATTATTTCAGCCTGTCTCCATTGCAAAGCAGCTAGTTTGGACAATTTTCAAATTAAGATCATAATTGTGTTTCAATTGACGTCAAAATGCAACGTTCAATTGCAGTTTAAAGGAGCACTATGTTGTTTTTGGTGGAAGGAATTACAATCAGAAGAGAAATAAATGTTGTTGTTGTTTTTACACCTAAACAAACTAAATAAACAAACTTGCTTTGTTTTCTAGACTGAATAAGCGGAATAAACAAACTGCTGTCAAAGGACAACACAATATCATTTTGTTTTACTTTGTTTATATGTGGCGAACCCTGCCAACTCTCTAGCTTCGAACACTGTTCTGGGACATTATTTTCCTCTGAGAACAGCTTAGTTTGTAAGGATGGAAGGAAGTGATGGAGAAAAGACATTTCTGAGTGTGTTTAATTGACTCATTAACATTGTTAATATCAGAATACTGAGTTTGAAGGTCTTCTCCAAAACAACATAGCGCCCCTTTCATTGTGTGAAACTTGTCATTTGATGAGAATACAGTCGAGTGATTTTACGTCGTGCGTCATGATATTACAAGAAGAAATGTTGCAGCTCATTTTTTCGACAGTGATTCGTCATATTGGTAGAACAATTCCCGATAATATGATATAATTGTGCCAGTGCACATGCGCAGTGGCTCCCCGCCTGCCCGCTGAGGTTCAGTCAGTCAGCTGGTTGAGGCTCAGCGGCAGTGCGCGTCGGACTGTGCGGGAGAAGATGTGTGAAGTCGGGGACGCAAACTGTCGGTCAGTCCGCCTCGGCGAGGGAGAGCGGAGGTGAGAGGAAAACTGATATGAGCCCCCTGATATAACGTCAGCAACTGTGTTGATGTATGTTGACGTTTGTCTGAGCAGCATCTCTGAAATCAGTGTCAGAACAGGAATGTGCGGTATGACGCGTCATCTGTCGTCTGTTAAACTGATTCGAGACTCATTTACATCTTAATATTTGAACTTTTGATCGTTTTTTCCCTGCGTGTCTGGCGCATGTAGAGCTGAGTGTGATGCAGAGAGTCTGAGCGGTAAAACAAAAAAACAACAACATTTACAACAGCTAGTTGAATTTGAAGGTTGTTTACAGTCTCTCTGTGTGTGTGTGTGTGTGTGTGTGTGTGTGTGTGTGTGTGTGTGTGTGTGTGTGTGCAGAAGTGCAGGCTGATCGGTTGGACCGGGCTGTGTTTTACATAAGAGCAGGAATTTGATCCTGCTCTGGTTTCAGTCAGAACAGTGATAAGACTTGGCAGCCTGGTTCACTCTCTCCTGTCTGTCCTACCTGCCTCAGTCTGCCCTGATTTACACCTGGCGTTGACCTAATGTTCTGCCCTGCGAAACTACAGCAGCTCCAGGTCAGAACAGAAGAGCAGGCTGGGCAGCAACTGTGAAGCCGATAGAAAGGGTGTAAAGTAATTGTTTTTTGGTAAGGCTCATTATTTTGTACTGAGAACTGAGAATTCACACAAAACCACTATAATAAATGCAGAATAGCCTAGAGTGTTTCAAGAATAGTATAGATATCCTTTTTTACATAGATAATAATAAGAAAAAGAATAATATTTTTTATAATAATCAAGCGCTAAGTTTGTCTACCCAAGCACTGTTAAAGGTGCTTTATGTAAGAATTGGCCACCTGTTGAATTCATACTCCAAGCAAGTGGGGGGCGGCATGTCATCTGTCAACTGTAGCTGCTAGGGGTGTCAACGTTTACAATTTTTTCTACACGTGTAAACGGGGCTTCTAACCGACGTGTACCCGGTTACACGTCGGAGATTTATG
>CAEMYA010000092.1:10502052-10532281 GCA_903131615.1 Diplodus sargus
GAAAGGGTGTAAAGCAATTTTTTTTTGTAACTTTAGGGTCATTATTTTGTACTGAGAACTGAGAATTCACACAAAACCACAATAATAAACGCAGAATAGCCTAGAGTGTTTCAAGAATAGTATAGATATCCTTTTTTACATTGATAATAAGAAGAAAAAGAATAATATTTTTTATAATAATCAAGAGCTAAGTTTGTCTACCCAAGCACTGTTAAAGGTGCTGTATGTAAGAATTGGCCACCTGATGAATTCATACTCCAAGCAAGTGGGGGGGCGTTATGTCATCTGTCAACTGTAGCTGCCGTTAGCCTGTAAGCTCAGTTAGCTGTGCAGCTAGTGGTCGTGTTTGCGAACTGTACCTGGACAAAATACAAAGTGGGGCAGTGGCATGATAACGTCAATAAGTGTCTCTGCAACACAATAGCCCACATATAGGTTTATGACATCGTTGTTTTTTTTTTTTTTTTTACATGTTTTATAAAAGCAAATCTCACATCTCACACCTTTAATATTTATACTTAATTACATTAATTTGGTGAATTTAACACACTTATCTGACTTAGATAACTTGATCACCACACTGAATGAACTTCATTAGAGACACAAAAATGAAATGCTTTTATCAGCTGTCTGATAGTAAGCCGCCTTTTACGCTAAGCTAGCGAGGCTGTCTATAGTATGAGCTGTATTCTTCTCCATCATGAATTGATTTAGCCGCAACCTTGACATTTGATTATGTGGAATTACAGACTGAAAAACTGAAATGTCTGCTAATACAAATGATTATTTTTGAATGACAGATAAGTAGGAGAAAGTCCATAGCTAAGGCTGCTGATGTCTCGCAAGCTAGCTTTCATCGAACATAGCCCTCGTGCTTTACCAATCTAGTTAGCTTCAGCCTTGTAACTGCAAATTAAAATGTTGTCACAGAAATGACGCATTTATGAAATATAATATTCAACTTACAAAGTCTGGAAAGCAACTGTATAAACCATCATAAACTGCTGGGTTGATACTAAACTGTCATGATAAGGATTTCTGAATAGGTCCCGAAGTTCAGGCTGTATTAAGTCAGGTGGGCTGTTAATGTGTTCAGAATTATTATCATCAATAAAATCAGATCTTTGCATTTCAAGCTGATGTTCACAAGTTAAGTTTCTGACTGAGCTGATCTTTAAATGATGGTCCGTGACTGGCCAGATCCTCGTCAGCAGCTGGTGATTTCCTGAGCCGGTTACTGTCACAGCGAGAGTCATTTGTGTTTCCTAGTTTCTGAATCAGTCATAGCAGAAGTGGTTATTGAGGCTAACCTTGACCTTCTTTGAAAAAGTCAAGACAGGCTGACCGACTGTTTCTTTTTCCACTTCGTGTTTGTGTCTCTGTGGTAAACTTCAACAGCCTCTGCTCTGTGTGGACTCGAGACATGTCGATGGTGTCACATTTGTTTTTGGTTATGAGAGCTTTGAACCACAGCTAGTGTCTCTCTTTCTGTGTGTGTGTGTGTGTGTGAATGTTATGAGTGTGTCTCCTGCAGTGGTTTAGGAGCTGCTGGCTGAGGGTGCAGGAAGTGTTGTAAAATGTGATGCTGGTTTGGGGAGAACGGCCCCCAGGCGGAGGGAGTTTCCCCCCTCGCCGGGATCTCAGAGCAGTCCAGTTGTGGTGGACGGTTCTTCACTGTGGCTGTGGTTCAGTGACTTTCCCTCAGAGACGTCCACAGCTGTCGTTCACTGAACCGGAGTAAATCTGTATATGTGCTTATCTGGTGGGACGACTTACATCTGTATCAGTCTTACTGATACGTTGACTTTACATGTTTTGTAACTTTAACCTTGGCAGAATGACTGAAACACTTGTATGGGCGGCAGAGGTTTGTTACAGACAGTTTGATGTCTTGTGTACATTCAGTTACTGATGTACTGGTTGGAGCCATATTGGTCTACGACCGATATATGGTTCTCAGCATTTATGTTGCCCAATATGCGCTAACTCTTTTTTTTAATCAAAGATGAAAATGTGGGAAGATAAGCTTGGGATGATTTATTCAATTCATGGTGAAGTTCAGTGTTGTGTTATTTTATACAACAAAGTTTATTGTTACTGCAAAATATCCTGCTACCACTACATGTCCTTGTCCCAAGTGTTCGATAATCACTTTTAAGTGATCATTGCCAAAAATGTATGTAGGTCGGTCAATTTATCAATAGAGGAATTTTTTACTTCCAATATTGGGCCCAAAAATTGACTATTGGTCGGACTGCAGTTTAAAACTGCTGGCTAGAAAGAGAGACAGTTTGTCATTAAAATGGCTTTTCAGAAGTGGTCGTATCAAAAACATCCAGTCATGCTTAAAATTGTGTTATGTGTGCTGCTAATGGTGGGCAGAAGGTAGACAATAAAAACATTTTAAAAAACAAAACATTTTTAGAAAACACGGCTCTCCAGATGAGCAGCATTTCCCCAGCATTCCCTCCCTGATTCACCAGGATTCACACTATGTGAATCTGCTTTCATGTAGATTGAAGATAAGATATATAACATCTCTGCAAAATAAAACCTCTAAATATTTTGTTGAGTCGTCTACTTACAATAACCGGTACTCTGTGTTCAGCCAGCGCTGGACTCGTAATGAGGCCCAGATGATGAAATGTTTTCAGACATTTTCTCCTGATAGTGAGACGTTATTTCTTGAGCTCAATAAATCAGACTTGTCTTTTTCTTTAGAGCTCTGATTATTTAATGATCTGTTTTCTCTCTGCTGATGAAATAATTGTGTCCTAATCACAAGAAAACACGACTTGTTTTGAGAAAACAAAATGTCGGAAACAGATACATGCACGTCCTCTCAAACCTCACAGAGAGTAGCCCGGGGTTGAGTCTGATGGGCTCCATACACACAACAACATACAGTTTGTGCACAACAGTTGGGGAGTTTCTCATGCAGTGTGTTTTACTTGTGTGTTCGCATCTGCTTGTGTGTGTGTGTGTGTGTGTGTGTGTGTGTGTTTGCTGTCCGTTCTCAGAGTTTGTGTTTGGGAACAAAAGGTCACCTCCCTTGACGTGACTCGTGGAAATATGCAGCATGTTGAGGAAGAGCAGAGTGATGAGAAAAAAGAAAAAAAAGAGCCATTGCCAACGTGCAGTTTCACACTTTCACATCACCGCTGTCAGAAAGAAACAATGCAACTGCTGCTTGAGTGTGTTCGCCTTTTTTTTTTTTTTATGTCAGCTAAAAGTGCAGAGCTGAGTTTTATAACTCCCAGAACCACCAGACTTGGCGAGAAGCCAGCTTGTTTGATTGCTGGATAGACATTGGGGAGAAAAGAGGTTTCCTTTGCTTCAGTCCTGAAAAACTGTTTGACACGGCAGTACAAGTACTCCCCATCCTCTCTGAAGAAGTTTGTTGTGTTGCAAGCTGTTGCTGGGTGGTGACGGATTAACACACGGCTGCTGTCAGGGAGTTGTGTAACAGGACAGGCAGGAGACAGAAAACCGTACTGATACTACTGTTACTGCTACCAACTACTATTTGTACTGCTGTTAGAATATTTAGGGCTGGGTGTTCAACCTAAATACTTCTGTGTTACCAACCAAAACCAAAAATGTCTGTGGCATCGAGAATGAAAAGTTTGTGTAAAAATATCTGTCAAAAATGATAGATCGACCACTTTAACCCAGATTGAATATCTCAACAGCTGTCAGAAGGGCCAGAGTATAGTTTGATACAGATGTTCATTGATGCCCTGAAGATAAATCCTAATGACTCTTCCTCTAGAGACGACCAGTTCTTGACTGTCGGGGCCGATGCCGATATTAAGGAGTAACAATATTCCATGATCAATATATATTGGCACACATGCTAATATACATAGAATATATACATAAATGCACATGTTTCACAACGATCCCTCAAACGTGCTCATCAAACACTTGTGTCAAAGATACGTATGTAACTGAGGCAGGATATTTGACGGTTTAACAATAAACATACACATAAACTGTCCAAAATAACATCTGTGCGCTGAAACGATAAAAGTTTTTATTGGGCAGCATCTGCGCCGATGTATCTCTGAGACTCAATGTTCTCTCTAGTAAAAGTGTTTTCATCACAATAGGTCATTATACTCTGCAGAGGAAGCTTCATAAGGAACTTTATTTTTAAATGAAATTGACCTTTATTTAAGCAGGAAGGCCAGAGTGAAAAGGCAGCATTCAGGAGTGTCCTGAACGAGATACATAAGCAGAAGCCGATACCACAAGTATAGGTCACAAATCAGAATTAAACAGAAATGTGATTGTAACCCCATGAGTAGTGTTTATTCCTTAGAAACAACCTAAATTTCACCTATGAAGAAACATAAGAGCTGCCTAAACCTGTAAGAATTAATAAATAAAAGCGATCTAAAACCCTTTGAAATGGTCTTTGTTGATTGTTAATGAAAATAAGTCCTGGCAACAAAGACTCAATCTGTCAGTCCACAGCTATTCCCCAGACTGAAACATCTCAACAAACACCTCAACACATTCTTGGTGGATCGGCATCAGCTCTGCTTCAGATAATCGTGGTCTCCAGAGGATGAATATCAACTTTGCTGACCTCAGTCAAAATCTTACAACCAAATGCCTGCAAAGCAACAAAATCCCATCAGCCAAAGCTGTACTTGCTTGTTAGTGATTGCAAGCATGCTACTTTGCTACACTGTCATTGTGAACGTGCTAAACATCATCATGTCAGCACGCTGAAGTTAGCATTTAGCATTGCTGTGCCCAGGAACAGCCTCACAGAGCCACTGTCATGGCTACATAGATACATTAAGTGCTTCACTGTATGGGAGGCACAGGGTGAGTAGACTTCAGAGCAGTGGTGATTGAATGCTCTCCTGTCTTAGTGCGCCAATGTATAAAATATCATGATTGAGAAGATTCATGCATGAGCAGTAAAAGTGATTCATGATGTAAACTTCACATACGTTTCTTCTTCTTTTTTTCAGCCTGCAGAACCTGACAGACAGCGGTGGAGAATACGTGAAGGTGAGCTTCCTCTTTACATGACTTCAAACCTATTTTCATCTTCACTAACACGCTTATCTTGTTTATCTGTGACTTCCTTTTTACTGCGGTGGAGCCTTTCTCTCTTCCTCCTGTCAGACAAAACTCTTACTGTTTCCACCAGTGGCAACGCTCTCAGTAAAGGTTAAGTTAAAGCTCTTTTCTGTCTGCTGCTGTGATCCTCCACACACGCAGGCTCTAATTCAATCAGGGCGGGTGACAGAATGGACTCGGGGTATGCGGCCCTCTGCGGTGAGATACTTTGAAGTCGCCGCCACTGTTGCCGCTGGTAACCGCGGCGGCCCCGATTTGGGCCGGCAGCGCTGCCTGAAAAAGGTAGAAAGAGACACGGAGGACGAGAGAATTTCCACTTCATTGACTTCTAATTGGATACTTGACAAACACACTCGTCTGAATGGTACAAGCTGGCAATGAATGATAATGCTAATGAAATTAAAGCTATTCATTAGGGGCTTCCAGGTCTTTTACCCCTCAAACACACACACACACACACACACACACAGACACACACACACTGTTTCCCATTTTGTTTTGAAGTGGCCCTGGCCTGGTGCCCAGCCCTTGATTCACAGTCCAGTGGGACAAACCATTCTGTCAAAAGTGAGGGGTGGGAGGTGTCACAGAGAAGAAAAACAACATGTCACCTACATAAGTGTTATAACAGTAACTAGTGTGTGTGTGTGTGTGTGTGTGTGTGTGTGTGTGTNNNTTTGTGTGTGTGTGTGTGTGTGTGTGTGTGTGTCCCAAAACAAAAGCATTCCCAGCCCGTCACTGGCGTACACTCTTGATATACAGTATCTTCGTTTTTGTGTGTGTGTTTGTATAAAGACGCGTCCAACAAAGCACCACTGAGTGATGACCCCCGTCGCACAATGTCGTTGCCACGGCGACGAGTGTAAGACTCCAGCATGGGTTTGGGTCTCGGGCCCCCGGTGCCCCCAATGTGGATGCCAGTGTGGGAATGCCAGAGCTGTCCGTCCTCCCTCCTCTTCCCCCCTCTGTCCTCGCTTAACACACAGACACTCTCGCATATTCACACGAAAACAGAGCTGAGGAGGCTGCGGCTTGATCAGATTTACCCGCCATGCTTTTTCCCTCAAAGGACGAACATTTCAAGCAGGTTTTTGAAGGAAAGCGAGGAGTCTGGTTTGGTTCTGTCCGGCTCTGGACTCATGTTGCTGTCGTCTCTGTGTGTTGGTGTGTCTGACTGTGTGCCTGTGATGCCCTTTCAGTTCTCCAAAGACAAGTTCTGGTTGGAGCCGCCGTCGGAGAAGCTGAGGAAGCAGTTGGAGGAGGAGCTGAAGCTGAGCGGCACCAACCTGAAGAGCCACGCCTGGTACCACGGACGCATCCCCTGGGAGGTCTGTCTCCAACACACTCATCCCGAATTCCCTCCTTATTTATGCGCCGTCACCGAGTGATCACTTCATACAGTGGAATTTAGCATTTTCTCCTGGGTCTTACTGGGCAGAGGTGATAAAAACCTGTGTCTGCTGCAGAGTCAATGGACCCGGGTGCAAATGCCGAGTTTTGCACATTCCCATTGCACACAAAAGCCCGATCTTAGTGGGTTTAAGTGGGATAATTAAACAGAGGAAAAGGGGTATTGGAATCAAAGGAATCTGAGTCATGCAGCAAATCATCCACAGGGGGGTGCTCTGACCCAACATTAGATTAACTGATTCTTCGTTCAAAGGTAAAATCTTGTTCACCCAACCTGGATTCATGAAATTTATAAGAGAAAAGGAGGGATCCCTCTATGTAGCAGCATTGATACAGTATACAGAGTATTACAGCCACAACCATCAGATTACAGCAGGTGAATGCAAGTGTAACAGCAATAATCTAATTACCCTTTGATCTTATTACGATACCTGACTGACAGGCTCTTCTGCATGACAACCTTATGTATCAAAAGTGTGAATTGAATATGAAATATCCTCATCTTATTGTCCTTTGCCTCCTGGATTGACCCAACAGTCTGATGGCTCACGCTCACGGTGAATTGTTTACACTAGCAACTCCTCTTCACGTGGAAACAGTGCGTCCCTTGTGTGTCGTGAAAGAGCAGATATGAACACCTCATATCTGCTCTGAGACAAGCAGTCTTAACAGACTTATATAAGCGCTCCAGTTTATGCAAACCTGACATAAACTGGACAGATAAACGTTTGAATCATTTCTTCATTGTATAAGTCTTAATCAGAAACAGATAAATGCTGATTTATGTCAGGACTGGACTAATTTAATAGGAACTAGCATACCTTTACCCAACAAAATCATAATTCAGCCAACTGGAAACTCTTTGTGATGTTGGTCAAAATGAAGTCACGTCCCTGCATATGTATTTATATTCAAATGTCACATATAATTCCAATAACCAAAGGAGATTAGAATTTTGGATGCACGATATCGATTTTCTTTCCCCAGCACCAATGAAAGTGTTGATAATTTCACATTTTCAAGAGAAATTCATGTCTTGCAATTTATTTGAATCAGAGGGTAAGAAAGGCAGAGATGTTGTGAACAAAGATGGATGATTTAATATAACAAAGATCTAATTAGATTTGTTCTATCAAATCTCTTGACCTTTTCCCTCTTCTGTGAATGTTTGTGGAACATGTTTTGCAAATTGTAGTCATGTTGTCTTCCTCTGGAAATGTAAAAAAACAACAAAAAAACAATCTGCATGGGTTGTTTTTATTGTTTCCCATTTCTTCCTCTTCTTCTTCTTCTTCTTCTTCTTCTTCTTCTTCTTCTTCTTCTTCTTCCTTTTCTTTTTCTTCTTCTCTGTGTGAAGAACTTTGAAAGTGAATAACACAACTTACCATATCAAAGTTTGTAAATTCTTCACATGTTAAGTCAATGAAAGCAATTCGGTGTCATATTATTGGCTCTATTTTATCAGTTAGAATTTCACCAATAAACAGATATTATCAAATTCCCAATATCAGGCCGATATTTATCTTGCTTCCCTTTTTATAATGTTCCTTTAGGTGTCTGAGAGCCTGGTGGTGAACCACGGTGACTTCCTCATCAGAGACTCTCAGTCCAGTCTGGGCGACTTTGTCCTCACCAGCCACTGGGAGCAGAAAACACTTCACTTCGTCATCAGGAAGACGGTGGTTCAGTCCAGTGAGACGTATACCCGGGTCCAGTACAGCCTGGAGGACGAGGCCTTTGACTCTTTACCTGCTCTCGTTCACTTCTACGTGGGCGGCAGGGCGGCTCTGACCCGGTGGAGCGGAGCTCAGATTCACCGGCCGGTGAACAGGACGCTGCCTCTCAGCTGCCTGGAGACGGCCTTCTGCACCGCCGTCAGTCCCTCGTTCTGCCACAAAGGGCCGATAAACGGCGAGGAAAGGGTCTGTCCGAGAAGGTGAGGTTTCACTCAGAACTTACAAGAACACAGAGGATTTTTTTCTGGCATAGTGTCTGAGATTATGCTGCCATCATTGTATTTTTTCCCAGACTACCAGAACACCCTATATTTATACCTCCACACTGCTGAAAGTCGTGGTGATCTGATCGTGATCATGAATGTGATATCTCTGATACGCTATGAAGGAATTTTTCTTCAAATTTGCTCCAAGTATCCACTATGACTCAGGGATAAACTGATTAGAACTCAAAGTGCTTATTTTGTTTGACCAACATCCAAATAAAACCCCAATATTACATGTGCAATGATACAAAGCAGAGAAATGCAATCTGAAGACTTTGCCTCATAAATCACTTGAACAGTAAATCAGTGATCAAAGTTGTCATTTACAAATTGATTAACCGACGGATCAACTCAGCCGTACTTCTAGATAGACAGCTTGGAGCGTTCTGTTTAATCTAATCAAGTTGGATTTAAGTCAGAACAACTATTTCTCTGTAACTCATTTCACTACTTGAGTTTAGTTTGAGTTTACTTTTCTGTAATCAAGGCTCATTAGCTTTATCTTTCCCAAGTGCTTCGGTGACAACACTCTATTTGGCAGCACCACGACACACAGACAGAACCTTTCTTTGAATCTGAGAGAGTAAACATGAGGATGAGCTACAGATTCAAAGAGACATACTATTTCCTGTTTCGTGATGGTCTGCCATCTGTCTCTCTCTGTCTTTCTCCATACAGTCCTTCCTCTCTCCACCACAGGGGGGCAGATGGAAACAGAGAGCAGGACGACCGGCCTCTGCTGACTGCTGGAGAATCCTCACTCTCTGTGACGTACAACAGTGAGTTGAATACTAAACTAAACTAAACTTAAATACTAAACTGAACTCTTTCTGCTCTTTGCTTTGATGATCTGTTTCTAAATGTGAGCCTGTAAAATAGTTAAATCATTGATAGGCAGCAGGTGGTTGCTTATTTGGGTAAATCATTTGAATGAGATCTATTTCCTCAGGCCAAACGGGAAGCAATAAGAGTGCAACTCTAAGCTTGCCCACTGTCAGTTCATTCGTGAGTTTTTGGTAGTTTTATTTTGTGGCCAAGTAGACACACACTGCCCATGCACCAGTAGTGGAGTTTGAGCAAAAAACATTTTTAAAATGTTTTTATTTCATAGATTCTTTCTGCGTCAAATTGAGCTTGACAGATTCAACGACACGGCAAATGGTTTTAGTTCATTACTGATTTTACTGTTTGTTAGCTTATGTGTCAGGTGATAACTAACAGGACCGGAGTATCTTTCTTGTCACAGAAATGTCAAAAGATGAACCATTTCATTTCCCAAGTAAAGATGTGCTCACAACACACACACACACACACACACACACACACACACACACACACACACACACACACACACACACTTCTTCATCAAAAGTTTGTTATAGTTTAAAGTACTTTATTATCGTTTTAACGCTGATTTTCTATTTTTTGCTTTGTTATCTACAATAATTACATTTCCAATTACCTTCTACTGCTACATGTTCTGACAATGTTACGTTAGATCAATTTATACTCCTCCATGAAACGTTTGCAGGAGAAAATGGTTAATGTGCTTTAGATGTTTGTTATGCACAGTGCCCGAATTTGCCTAACTTCTTCAGACACATTCAATTCCATGCTGCCGAGGAGGCTTCTATGGTCTATGGTTGGAAAGATTTCTATAATGGAAAAATATATAAACTATCCTCCTAAAATGTCAATGTAAAATGTTCTATGTGATGTAAAACAGTAAGTGAATGTGAGAAGTAAACAGAAACTTCAAACACAGAGGCGTTCCCTACAAGTGCTATCTGATTCCAATAACCCAAAACTAATCCAACGATGTAAGTAGTGTAAGAAGACACCAATAAGCTGCTGAGCTTTGGTAGGTCTCCTCAACGATACAATCTGCTTCAAGGCACAGAGCCGTAATAATGTATTTATCCTTTATTTAACATAGACAATACTTCTCATTAAGCATTTACAAACAATGTTCTCATCCTTGTGTGTTAATGTCCCTGCAGTAAACACACACAGCTGTATGATCTGTTGTTTTCTTCAGTATAGCAGAAAACACAGGGAATTATAAGATGGTTGGTACAGAACTAGACAAAGATGGAAAATAAGCATACTTTTGAAATTTGTTTAACAAAATATTTGTTTTAGTTACCACTTAAAAATACAGTATTGTAAGAAAAAGTTGGTGTAGGTAATAAGTAAGCAAGTATATGCAAAGGTACACATTTATATAATCACAGCAGTGAATGTGTTGTGCAGCACACAAGACCTACTCTTCATATGTGTAAAACAAAGCTTCAAAATAAGGCCTCTTGGTAGACAATCACAAAATAAATGTGCCACTTTTTAGAAAATGTATTTTACTTCACATCAGTTAAGTAAATGCAGTATTTTATGAGAGTAAGGTGTAAAATATTACGACAAAAAAAGATAGATAAGGATTAATAAATTGTCACAAGTTGAATCTTAAATTATTTACAGATTTTTCAAATGTCCTGCAAACTAACAAAAATACAAACAGATCTGTGGCGCATGAGGTTTGTGGGTGCATTCAGCTAACACAGTCAGGCCTGTTAGGAAACCAGTGTGAGACTGTTTGTGTCCTGCTTTGGACTCTAAATACAGAAATATTGTTGTTTTGTTCATGAGAAATCAGGATTCCGAACATGTTACATGACTATCTTGCCATACTCATTATTCCTTTTTGACTTTGCTTCGACAAAACACTCTACGCCACAGAAACTTCACTGCAGAGATCAAAACAATAAATACTAGTGAAATAACTGCAAACAGAAATGCCACCACATCAATGGAATGGTACTGGATCATGGACATCTTGTAAGACTCTGTCCTTAGATGCTTCGCACCTTTGTGCCTCATGACAAACTCGATCCAAAACATGGCGCGGTCCAGTGGCTTCGTGGGCTGATCTCTGTGCAGGCTGGACAGTGTTGTCATCTTCTCCCTGTAGGTCGGCTCATAGAGAACCTCCTTCAGCGCCTCCAGAAAGTTGTCTTTGTTCACAGTTGCAATGTCTAGGACTTTAGCCACACCTCTTGCTTTCATCCTGAAGAAGTTGTCCTGCTGGTCGAACATGAGGGGCAGGCCAACCAGGGGGACGCCGTGGTAGATTGCCTCCTGCATTCCATTGGTGCCGCCATGGGCCACAAAAGCTCTGGTCTTGGGGTGTCCCAGGAGGTCGTTTTGAGGCAGCCATTCCAATAGTAAGGTGTTGTTGCCGAGGGTGGATGGTCTTTTGCCTTTGTGCCTCCAGATCACCTTCTGAGGAAGTTGGGCAAAAGCAGCAGCAATCTCCTCGCTGATGTCCTCAGGAAGTTTTGCCACCAGCGTTCCTAATGTCATAACGATGACCCCATGTTCACCAGAGCTCTGGACAAAATCCTCTAGTTCCTTAGACAGCGGCTTGGAGGGTTTGCATTGGAACCCTGACATGTAGATGATGTTTGGCATGGTGGGTCGTGGGAACTCAAAGGTAAAATCGTTCCTCATCAGCCAGATGTCTGCAGACTGAAACAGCTCCATGTAATGCACATCGGTCCCGAAGTAACGCTGGACAAATGGTATGTAGTTTGGGTCCGTGACATACCAAATTTGTAAACGAGTGAAGAAAAAGTAAAGAATGTTCTTGAGTCGCTGGAGAAATGTCATATTGTCAGTCAGCTCTGTCCCCGGTATGGGGACATAGGAAAATGGGGAAGGTGCAATTGCATGATGCCCCTCACCCTGAATGGTCCACCTAACATTAAAGACAAGTGGAAGACCCAAACGGTGACCCAGAAGCACCCCTATACCAATCGCAGGATCTGTCAGAACCAAATCATATTTGGCGTCATGGAGTCTCTGCATCATTGTGGTATTCTCAAACAACTTCCCCAACATCTCAAGCGACTGCTTATTCATCTGATAGAACTGCTCCACTAGTTCGTACTCCAGAGATATACGGGTCCAAAGTGAAGCGCCTTCCCGCCGCATGTTCATCATTCTGATTACAAATGACCCAAACTGTTCTTCGTCAAAACCAGAAGGAAATATAGTGATGGACTTGTAATATGGGGACTCTGCCTTGATGTACCAGCTGTCTGATGGCCGCAGCACCGTGATTTCATGGCCTCTGGAGTGAAGCTCCTCGATGAGGACTTTCATGTTGATCCAGTGGCTTCCGTCCACAGGGCACACCAAGACTTTCCCTCCATCTACCAAGTGTAAAGAGGAGAGCAGCACCACAAGTGCCACCAAGGTCGGTCGGTGCATTTCTGAAAGAGATTCTGACAACAGATGTAGGGATGTTAGATTTGTCAAGGGTTTACAATTATGCAGTACGCACCCACTTAACAAACAACTGAACACAGACAACTGACGGCTTAGATGGGCCGATAAAGGAACCGGTTAAGTTAATTGTCTTTCTTTCAATAGATCAAAACAACCATTCTACCAAGCTCACAAATCCCCAGACACTTAATACCTATGAGAGGTGAAAGAAAAAGTTGATAAATGCTCCCGCTGGCAGATGAAAATGCTCCTTTTTCATACTCTGTAATTGAGGCTGATTTGAATATAATGTTTAACACATATTTGATCATAGAACAAGTACCAAGATCATTAGTGTTCAAAAAATACACGCGTTGCAGTCGTTACATGTACAAATCATTAATTCATATTGTTCCGGACCCGTTTAAGCACACTGCCAGCGTTACATAGTGGCAGCGTAAGAGGGTGAGGAGCCCCAGCAGAACGCACTTTTAGCCCTCTGGCTTCTTCCAACAGAGCAAAGACCAGCCAAAACAAACCCGATGCACACCAGTACAATTCTTTCCATAGAGGATTTTCATTATTCTTTCAGCACACTGATCCAAGACTTGCATACCGGTAATTGCATAATACAGTTCAATAAGAGCTTCCTATTACACAACTGCGCAGTGTGGGATTTCCAGCAGCCAACTCCCAGGAGATTTACAGAGGCTGCTTGCATTTTGTGGATGTTCCCACTCTCGGGTTTCACAGCTTTGTGTTCGACTACATGTGGTGCTCAGTAATGATAGGTGTCAACCTGTGAAGTGTTTCATAGCAGCTGCATTTTATATTTACACAGTCAATGGTCTAAGGACATTAAGATAAGAAACCCTAACTGTCGGTGAAATGTTCCACTTTAGCTGCTTAAAAGTGTTCAAACATGTCATTATGTGAGACAACGTTCTGTAATTTTGTACTACTACTACTACAGCCGAGACTCCCTGTACTGAATACACACACTCTCTCTCTGTGAGCCAAACTAGAGTCAAACTCTGCCGTTCGTTCATTTCTGTAAACAGGAATCGTGAGGCTATTATGTTAGCTGATAAGCAAATGTTATTCCAAAATAATGAGTCAATGTTCTCGCTTTAATTACGCAGAGTGATTTTTGGGGGGTTTCATGGGGGTTTTATGTTTCATGTTGCCGTGGGTCATGAAACATAAAGTCCAGTCCGGTTGTTGTTGTTGAGCTCGTCAGTAGGAAACATCTGGAAGTCGTATATGGCTCAGTGAGACTATGAGACCAAACCATCCATCTGCAAGTACTCAGCTGAGCAGTCCATTGATGCACTTACACATTCCAGTAACATTCACATGAACAACAACTGCACCGAAAGATCAGTGCAAGTTTTAAAACTCGGTGTTAACATGCCACAGGGTATTTTAGCCTCTAAAACTCCTTTACTGGTCTTAATTTGTGATCTAAAAACTTACCGAGAGTGTCAGAGTCAACGGATTTCGTGTCAACACAATCCTGTTGTTGTTTGCGTGTCCAGCCTCCCTCACGAAAGACAGCTGACTGACTGACTGGCGTCCAGCTCTGACGGCCAGAGCAGCTCGGAGGGTTTTGTTCCTCTACTAGCAGGTCTAAAGTTCAGAGGGTGTGTAATGCAGCCCGCTGCAGCAGCAGCAGCAGCAGGTTGGTTACACAAGGGAGAGCTGATTGGGAGAGAGTCTCACGTGGCAAACTCTGACTTTGAACTTCAGATGGAGTACCGAGATAAGTCTGTTCTGTGGTCACAGGTTAACATGAGCAAAAGCAAATTAACCTGACAAGAGGACTGGAGAGATTTCTTTTGTTTGATTCCTTATTCAATCACATTTCCTGCCTGCTGTCATTTCTGTAAACAAGAAAAAGATGCTAGGTGAAGCTCTCTGACGGAAAGCTTCCTACAATAAATAAAGATGACATGGATCAAACTGTGCGGTTACTTTGCTGTTTATTTTCTATTACTGAATCCCAGCTTCAGCACTTCCAACGAGCCTTCATTTAGTTGAGAATTTCTCTCTATGTATTCATTATTTTGATAAAACGTAAAAGAGTACATGTAAAATTCAAGTTAAAATCTGCTTTAATTAGCTTAGACATTTTAAGATTGAGAGTGTACTGTCTGTGAGTCTCGATTAAGTGCAATGTTGTGTAAAGTTCATCACATTGTGTAACCAGACAATGTGCTCAGGCCAGATGTGCATGAACTACATGACTACATGTTCATTGACTTTAAAAACTATCGACTGTGTTCTTTTACGAGACAAATGAATTACACATTAAAGCAAATATGTTTCACGCAGAAGCTGAGGTGAACAGTTTTGTCAAGATTGTCAGGGGTTGAAAAATCTTTAAAACCTACAGTTTTTCTTTTCTAGATTTTAATTGATAGAATGTTAAGAATTGTGATCAAGGAATAACTTAAATGCTGGATGTTGGTTTTTGTTCATTCCAGAGTAACAGGATGTTGGCTTGTCTAAAGTGTAGCGGCAACAAATTTACAAAATGTTAAACGGTCAAATAAGAAATCAGCCCCTTCAGGATTGTCAACTCAACTAAACCGTTACTGCTGGTGTCTCCTGGGTGTTTTGCTCCGGTGGCTTAAATATAACGAGTCAGTGCTTATCAGTCCTACAAATACCAGAATCCTCTGAACGAAAAGACCAAACACAACCACGTATGTACCACCATGTATCATGCCTCCAAAGAATACTTTAAACATACATTTCATTCTGAATGCGATCTACACTTTAGCCTCGTTTAAAGGTTAAATCTGGTGATATTCAACATTTTTCTAATTGTGGGTAAATTCCATGAAAAGGCAAGGCAAGTTTATTTGAATAGCACAATTCAGACCCAATGCAACTCAAAGTGGTTTACAGGAGCATAAAAATAACATTAAATATTGCAAATAAACATTTAAAAACAAGTAAGAATACGTCAAGAAACAAAACATTAAAACAAGTTAAGAGAAAGGAAAGTAGGCTGAAATAAAAACAGGTTTAAAAGAGACAAGACTAGAAAAAAAAAGCTGCAGTGCAGTTAAAAGCTTTAAAATTGCTTCAATGAAAAGCAGTGTCAAACAGAGAGGTCTTCAGTCTTGATTTAATAGAGGTGAGAGTTGGAGCAGACCTGCAGTTTTCAGGGAGTTTGTTCCAGATACGTGGCACAAAATAGCGGAACGCTGCTTCTCCATATTTAGTTTTGACTCTAGAGATTGAAAGCAGACGAGTACCTGACGACCAAAAACAACAACTAACTGATCTTACAAGTCTTGTGTGCGTATCAAGGCTTCATATATTTTAAACCTCTGTGCCATACGGCTCAATTGTTGTCCAGATATTAAAAATACATCAATGAGCTGCACTCTAGAACTGGCTGACGTGTCCTTTATGCACCATGAACACACACACTGCACTTGATTCTGACTCTGTCACACAAACACCATCCTGCCACAACAATACTCACCAGAGCGCCTGGTGTGGATTGATCTGCCTCAGAAAATAGACCCAAACAAATGCGCTCCTCCTCCAACATTTCCTCCTGTGTGATTAAAGTTGATTAAATCTGGAGCTGCTGTAGGAACTAATGGACTAATACCTCCAACATTTGATGGGACCAAAGAGTAACTGGTGTTGACATAAGTGTAAAAAGCGTTAATAAATGTTCTCCTTTTTCTTATCTCCTTCTGTCTCCAGCTCCACAGTCTAGAAGTCCCAACATTAGTAGGGCGTCCAGTGCGGCTCCATCCCCGTCCCTCCCCAGGCGTTTGGATCCCTCCGGACCTGTGCCCTCTCCCAGCAGCACCCTCCGCAGACAGTTTAACGACAGACCCCAACATCATCTGAACCACGTCTCCCCATCCTCTGATGCAGGTGGGAACTGCTACACGGAGCTGCACCCCGGTCCTCAGAGCTACGTGGAGAGGCTGCGGGCGGAGGAAGGGTCAATGGGCATTGATCCAGTGAGGGTAGAGGAGGGGAATGTGTACTCCACGCCGGTGGTAGAAACTGTCTCATCTTTCAAACCGAGCAGGTATCAGTCGCCGCTGATGCCCAAGGAGAATAAGCCCTTGGAGGTGGGCATCCTGCGGAGGGTGAAGGAGCTGCTGGCTGAGGTCGACCCCAGGACGGCGGCCAAACACATCACTAAGGCGGACTGCACGGTACTGTTTAAAAGTGGTTAATAAGAATTTACAGTGCAGAAGTATACACATTATTGCTTTTTTGTCCCCTGTACAACTGTTGCTTCCTAAAGAAGGCAGGAGTGGACCAGTAATCATGTTCCCGTGTCTCCCAGGTGGCCAGAATTCTAGAAGTGACTCCGGAGGTGCAAAGGATGATGGGAGTTAGTTCTGGGATGGAGCTGCTTACGTTGCCACACGGCCAACAGTTGAGACTGGACCTGCTGGAGAGGTGAGTTAGGATTTACAAATGGTCAATAATCAACACAAATCGACAACCACGTCCAACTGCTTGGTACTGAAAATTGAGCCGACCTTCTCTCCTCCCTCCGGCAGGTTCCAAACCATGGCGACCATGTTGGCTGTGGATGTGTTGGGCTGCACCGGGACGACCGAGGAGAGGGCCGGTCTGCTGCACAAAATCATCCAAATCGCCGCCGAGCTCAAGAGCACCATGGGGAACATGTTCGGCTTTGCTGCTGTCATGAGGGCCTTGGAGCTGCCGCAGGTAAACATGCATCCCCCAGACTGGAAATCAGTTTGATTTGATTTACGGTTATCACAAAATACATGATGGGCAAACCAAGGTGATGATATTGAGTGTCATTACTGCCTCAATATATCAGAATAACCCCTGTCAGTAACCTCTGTACATATAAAACATTATTAAAACTGCACCGCCACAACTTTATCTGTCTTTATCTTTTATTGGTGGTATAAAACTGTACAGATTGCTCACCCATAAGGTGATCTGTGCCCTGTGCTCTGTATGTAAAAGTTGAGAGCCTGACCTGACAAGACAGATATCATTAAAGCTTTATTTTTATAACTGTAGAGGAAAGAATCAATCAAGTATGAGTACAGTTACATTTCTGATATATTTCTCCATTGCAAGTAAAACCACTGGTATTTTAAAATGCTTATGGAAAAGTACAAAGTATTCTTCTCAAACACAACTCAGAGTGTTAGTTTCTTTTGTGTTTGATGGTTGATGCATTATCATTAGTCCGAATTCCCCTCCTGCGCCTTCACCTGCTCTGTGGTCACGGTCACCTCTCCAAACGTGGGTCCACTGCAGAGTTTTGTTTTTCTGTCCGTGTATCAGGGTTTTCATTGGTCCGTTTGTAACCGGATATCCTTTTTGACTACAGAAATGCAGATGAAGGGTTGACATATGAATATAAATTGTAGTCAGCACTCAATTGTGATTATAAAACTAACTAAGTAAACTGAATGCTGTAATGAATACAAGTAAAATTAGAGACTCGAAAAAAATACTCAAGTACCCCAAAAAATGGCACTGTAATGTATTACAGTAATTTATGTAGCTGCAATTAGTGTATAAGTTGTCTATTTGTGGTTGAAAGCCTTTCCAACACGCATTGTTAACAGTAACTTCACACAGATGCCCGTTCAGTGATCCACCCATGCTAACAAGCAAAACAAAAACTACCTATCATCTTTGGACTCCAGGGAAGGACAGTCAGATACACCACCCTGGCCCCACCTCTACATCTGAAAGAGTCACTGCCGGGTTTTCATGGTGATTTTTTTCTGCCTCTCAGGTGTCCCGTCTGGAGCAGACCTGGACGGCGTTACGGCAGCGGCACACAGAGGGCGCCATCCTCTATGAGAAAACTCTGAGGCCGTTTATGAAGAGTCTGAACGAAGGCAGAGGTAGAGGGCCTACCGCACGTTTCTAAGCACCGAACAACAGCGTCAAACTTGGTTAGACAGTGATTCCTGATGGCCACCTTCCTCACAAACAACACTGACTCTGTCTGTGTGTCTGTCCGACAGAAAGCTGTCCGCTGTCCAATACCACCTTCCCCCACATCCTCCCACTCCTGTCCCTGCTGGAGAAGAGCATCGCAGTGGGTGAGGGCACGGAGCCGTGGGAGACGGTGGAAGTCGGGGTGGACGTGGTCATGTTCCACCTGGGGGCGGCGAGGACCATCGCACAGCTGGGGGGCATTTACCGCTCCAACGCCGAGAGCAAACTCCAAGGTAATTTTGTTGATTGTCAGAAGATTATTCCAACTTAAACTTTCAAGTTTTATTCAAGACAATTTGGGGTCAAACTGAAAAAAAAAAAAAACATCAGCAGGGACTAAATTATTGTTGCTTTCACTAAAAAAATGGCTGTGGCAGGTTTCCAGGAGCAGGCGGAGGTCCTGGAGCTCTTCCTGACTGACTTCCAGATGAGGCTGTTGTGGGGGAGCAGGGGAGCCGCGGAAAGCCAGGCTCTGCGATACGCCAAGTTTGACCAGGTGCTGACCGCCTTGTCCAACAAGCTGGAGCCGCCTGCCAGACCCCGCTGACCACCGATGTTTTTAGATTTGTGACTTTGTATATCTAGGATGATGAGCACCCTGTTGTGTTCTCAACCCTACATGTGACTGCCTGTTGGTCACTGAGCAGCTCCTCCTGGCAGTCCTGATGACCTTCCAGTTGAACTTGAAAAAGGCGTTAAAAGGGAGAGCAGGATGTTTGAAACAGGAAGCCTCCAGCCACAAACACTTGATAAGCATCTAGTCTCAAACAGTATGTTGCCTTTGCGGGTCAAATCCTGCCCACATGTAACTAACTGTGAGAGCTGAGGGTGAGACGAACCTGTCACCTGGTACTCTGAAGCTTGTCGGGATTCAGATTCTTGTTTGAAAGCAAATCAGCAGAATGAATGTTAGCTTCTAATTTGATCTCTTGCTAGTTGGTTAATTTCTAGCATTTCAGTTCCTTTAATGTTGAAACGCAAAGCCGAGTTTGTGTTAAAGTCCGAGTTGCAGCAGGATGGTGGAGGCACTGTAAGTATGAGGCGGTGCTGCACCCTGGAGGACAAAAGAAAACACAAACCAAGAAGCTGCAGAATTTACAGTTAGACCATGAGTCAGTTTGAAGGACAATTTTCATTGTCATTAATGTCAATAAATAAAGAGTCTTTGGGTTTTGGAGTGTCGGTTAGACAAAAGAAGCAGTTACAAATAATCAGCAGATAATTTAATTCAAATAAGTGGTGACGCCCTAGTTTACCATCCTCATCACAGTCTTGTTTACCACTTTCTATATTCTTAACTGAGGATGTGAACAATTTAAATGTTTCAGTGGAAATCAACTTTATCCTGCCAGCATCTTTTATTTAATATGTTTAAGTTTCTTACCAGAGGACTTCATCCGTCCCACAGTGAACCAAAATGTGAAGATATCAGTGTATATATGCAACCCTGTGCCAGGTTCTGTTGTGGTACAGTGGTTTTGTTCTGCAGGAAAAAACAACAATACTTTTATGTTACAAGAAGCCTGAGACCTGTTTTCATGAAAATAGTTCCTGAGACGAGGCTGTGCCTCAGTCTGTTGTGTAGAAATGTGTTTATATCTGCCTGAAGGCTGGACCTTCCCTAAGTCTAGAACTGTTTGAAGTGTATGTCATATTGTACAACCAATAACAAAATAATATACTATCCACATTTCCATATTTTGTATTATGTTTATCACCATGTGTTAATCGTTGGGATTTTATCATTTGAAGTGAGTATTTAATGATATTAGAGGGGCTGTAATCAGTGCTGGGGTCACTTCACTTTCTGTTGAAAAGTCTTTTTTCTCAGACTGTATGTGTGATTATCACTCTGTCAGTGAGGATAGTGAACTGAAAGCGACCTGACGCAAACGAGTGCAGCCCACAGGTACTGAGCATTTCTATTACCTTACACAGTATTAATGTCTAATATTTATCTGAAATGTGAAAATAAAATAAACATGTTTACCTCACTATCAAGCCAATTTATTGGATAAAACTGTTCATAATGTATATCTGTCCCAAACATGCCTGATGCCTGACCTATACAGCTTTCCAACACTTATTTGAGAGAGGTCTGAGATCGCAATGGATTGTATTTGTATAGCGCTGTTCTACTGCCAACTTCATTTAAACGTTCAACCATTCACACATACACACGCTGCAGACCAATGGAACAGCCATAGCACAAAACAATCTCTGCTTGGGCTTCTTTCACTAATGCCTACATAATGGACAATGATGTGTCAAACCAAGCTTATCTCTAGTGTTAGAACATGATATAAGAGAGTGTTGAAGGCTAAATTCTATATTTGTATGCAGCTTGTGAAAGATGTGTTTATTCTACCATGCCTAGTATCAAAGAAAGACATTATGTGGACATTGGAGGTATGCTGTGAAGTAGAATTGTGAACATTAAATAAATGCACAACTTTGATGGGCTGAAGAGTGTATATATATATATATATATATATATATATATATATATACATATATATATATATATATATATATACCTGAACACTGCACACACACATCTGTGTTTTCCCCTTGTTTATCTCAGCTGAGACTCAACCATTTCCTTTCCCGGGCATAAGGACAAGGTGAACTCTGACAAGACAAGGTGGGGCTCTGGGCATCCTCACAGAACAGCAACAGACAAAATAATAACAAAATAATGGGTTAACTTATAGCCGATGTGCACCACGGCTCCCTAATTTCCACATTAACAGCACCCTTTGCTGTATAAATGACCTTTTCTATGATGTTCTACTCTACTGTACTTAATTTATATGCACGAATACAATTCCTTACAAATACAAATCTTTTAAGGGTCTAAAAGTGACTTTTCTGCTCAATTATTTTCCAATGAAACAGCTCTTTCCAATGGTTCTACAACATCTTTATTCCACTCTGCCACACAGTCCATTGTAATTAAATCACGTCAAATTTAAATACAGGCCTACATCGATTAAAAAAAACAACAACAACAATATCTGAATCTACAGTAATTTCCAGATGCTGTGCCTACAGCTGTGCTTTTTGGACTGTAATCCTCCAACGTGTACAGCATTACGCCCTATGTCGGATTTCCATCTGGGAAATGTAGTCCTTTCAGTCTCTTCGTTACATGTTCCTGGACGCATCCCTCTAGCTTGAAAAACTACAAGCTGACCGGTTGCGGTCAGGAGAAGGTTCCTTCGCTCTTTCTGTCCGCCAGCAGGCAGACAAGATGTTGGCAATCCTGTCTGTGCTGTTTTTGTACCTTACGAGCCCTGTTTGCGGTGTTATTCAGAGACTTTTATGCACCTTCAAAGACAGCTGTGACTGCGATTTTAAGCCAAATATCAGAGGTAAGGTGATAAATGTCTACTGTGGCTCGCTAACGTTAACTGACCGATGTTACGTGTTGTTAGCCATCTAGCTAGGCAAATAAGATACGTATCTTGCTAGTTTGATGTGGTTTGTGCCTTGCAGGGCTGGTTTACTGATGTTATAGTCTACACAGTACTTAAGAAGTGCTATTTAGAAGACGTAATACTGTTGTTACTGTAATAACTGCTCTGCTAGTTTGGCTGCTATGCTAGCTAGCAAAACACAGGAAGTCGTGTCCGCGTTTAGCCAGTGAAGGTACAGGGCCGAACAAGAGGTTGGAACAAAACATTGTTTTGTAAGTTGAAAGCTGTAAGCTTTGAGGAACTTGCTTAATATGCAGTGTGAAAATACTTTCAGTTTACTGTCACTGGCTTGCTTTTCCAGATTTACAATTTAGTCTACTGTATTCGACAGTCCAGAGACAGTTATTCTTCATTCTTAAGGGTTGACAGTTAAAAAAAACATCTGACTATGATATAATGGGTCTTATATGTCAAGTAAAGTACCTCCAAATTGTACTTAAGAACAGTACTTGAGTAAATTGTACTTACATTTACTTCATGCCTGGTTGTTCGAAATTTTGACAGTGTTTAATTTTTACTACAAAGCAATAGCGTTCCCAGATATCACTTTTTAGTCTCTTTGATTTCTAATAACAGTGGTATAGGTATCGACCCTGAATTAACATTACACGTGTATTTATTTCCTGATGAACAGACCTGGAGTGGGACCTCTACAAAAATGTCTACGGACAACATCTGGCCCAGGACATCGTTTCAGAGGAGGTGGCAAGGTTCCTTCAGAATAACAACCCCGAGCGGCCCCTGGTGCTGTCCTTCCATGGCTCGTCTGGGACGGGAAAGACACTGGTCAGCTCCATGCTGGGAAATCATCTGTACGGCTCAGCGATGAGCAGCCCGTACGTCCATCAGTTTGTTCCCACGCTGCACTTCCCTTATCCTGACCAGGTCAAGGAGTACAGGGTAAGTCAGAGATTATTGTGTAAGGTGTTGTTCATTTTAATGAATTTAGTAATCATGAGTTACTACAGGTTGGTGACAAAATGCTATATCCAAAATAACGGAAGAATAACAGATTAAATATGGTATGGTATGGTAATATGGTAGATAATATGGCATGCTTAAAAGTAGGACTTGTTCAGTTTTACCCAACGTTTAATTTGTATAACTTGCAGAAACAAATTATTGTGGGCAGACTAGAAACGTTGGATTTATTTGCAGCCTTTGGCGCTTTTGTCAGGACTGAAATTCCCTCTGATGGTTCGCAGGAGGAGTTAAAGAGCTGGGTGCAGGGGAACCTGACGGAGTGCGCTCGCTCTGTCTTCTTTTTCGATGAGATGGAGAAGATGCCCCCAGGTCTTATTGATGTATTGCAGCCCTTCCTGGGTCCCTCCCACGTTGTGTTTGGCACCAACTACCGCAAGGCCATCTACATCTTCATCGGGTAAACAGACACATACACAAACAAGGTGTTCAGAGAGAAGTGGGGGCTTGTTGCTCAGTGTACAGTGACAAATCATTTAATCCTCCACCAGATACAGAGGGAATCACACTCTAAATGGGTTTTGTATATTTTTCCCGCAGCACCACAGCAGAGGAGGTGATTAACAAAATGGCACTGGAGAACCGGCAGTCTGGAGGGGACAGAGACGAGATCAAGTGGGCAGACTTGCAGGAAGCCATCGCACAAGCGGCCTACAACAGCAACTCAAGTAAGTGTATTAGGTAATTTAATTGTTAAGTTTTCAGAGATTAGTGCACACTACATATTTGCCACAAATATTTGCTGGGATTGTCCGTCCCTGTTTGAGTTTCCCCATTGGCCATGGCTGTTTCAAAATGAGTAGGCGGTAACCTTAATTATGTACTGTAACCCCAGATTCTGTTCGTATAGGCCAGCGCTCTAAGTCTGTCAGCAGTGGGTTCACGTGTCGCTCGCCTTCACACAGGGCTGAAGATTTTTAGTTCCCTGTGGGCCACACCTTCATCTCAATGTAAGATGAGCTGAAAAATTGGTCCCCAAAAACAGCGTTTTTTTTTCAGCTAGGTAAAAGAACCAGTGGGGCCCACAGCTCAGAGTGCTGCGCCTATACTCTGAGACTCAGAGTTATGGTACGGATATGTCTGTTGAGTTGATTAAACAAGTGCGTTGGTTTGGTTGCTTTGCACTGTGACTTACTGTCGGATGAGGGAAACTGAAAGGACTTTCTCTCTCCAGGCGGCTTCTTCCACTCCAGTATTATCCAGCACAACTACGTCACCCGCTTCGTTCCATTCCTGCCTCTTACCCGTCGCCACGTGGAGCGCTGTGTCCGCTCACAGCTCTGCCAGCGGGGCAGCTGCGGCCGCACTGACGTGGTGGAGGCAGTAGGTGGGGACATGATCTACCGTCCTGTTGAGGGACATTACTTTTCCTCCACTGGCTGTAAGGCCGTCCCCGCCAAGATCAACCTATTCCTGTGAGGCGAGAATGCAGCTGCTGGTTGATATTTAAGGCCTGAAAGGGAAAACTCCTTCTGAGGTGAGTCAGTGAAACAGAGTCTGTTTCTATCAGTTTCACCATCATGGAGGTCAGAGCAGCATCTCTGGAGCAGGCAGGGATTCAGAGTCGAGGACGACTCCTCTCTGAGAAGACTTGAGCTCACAACTCCCCTAATCCAAAGCAGTTTTGTGCTGTAAGAGCTGAGTTTCTCTGAAGGCATCGCTGCTGGAGCAGTCGGTACAAAGCTGGTTCGTGTGGGCACAGGAGAGTTTTCTGCGTCATGCCAGGAGTTATGCTACGCTCTACCTCAAACCCAACTCTGCCTTTAATTTATGAACTCTAAAGTTGGTACATTACGGTTTTATATTTTAGCTGCAGTTGGTTGCCATCAATGGAGGTGATCAATTAAGTCCATTTATCCAGTATTTATTTCTCAAAACTACCCTCCTTTCACTTTTATACAGTCACACTCACTGTTGGAAGCTTCCCAGTTGGAGCTCTCTGACTTCTTCTTTGGGAGTTATACAAAAAGGGATCAAGTTCTTATGAAGGATTTGTTGGATTGAAAACGTCTACATTTTTTGTAGGGAAAATATATTTAATGTCAGCACAAAGATGTAAAGAGATCCCAATTGCAGCAGCTAAAGAAAAAGTTGAAATTTAACTTTGCATCTTCTATCTAACTTTTATTCAACTTTTAAGGAGCCAAGAAAAAATGTGGTTTAAGGGTTTAAGGGTTGAAGAGTGAACTCATGAACTCATCCAATTGGTGTGAGCATGTAAAACAAACAAAAGAACAAGGTTTTCACTTCACAATTGTATAAAATTTAAGATTTTACTGGCTGGTTTGCGTCTATTTCGACATATTTAGACACTAACATTATATGTTAGCAATAACATATGGGGTTAGATAACTTTCTTAATTAACAATTACCAACAGGCTACTGGTTTTAAACTGATTTGCCCCTATAATGTGCTTGCCATGTTGTTAGAACTTCATCTGCCCAATTATAGAACATCGCTATATTACCATATGACGTAGCTCAATGTCACTGTTGTTATTTTAAACTAGTGGTAGATTATGGTTGGAGGTTATAGATATGACATCACCTTATCATAATGCTATGTCCTATTTCAGGTACCCTTTGTTGTTTGTTGATTAGCAATAGTTAACGGAATTATTTATTTATAGCCAATAGCCCTTTAACTGATTGGCCACAAGAAGTGAAAACGTCATTACTTGCGACAGTATTTCGGTATTGAAGGTAGTAGTTAGGATACCTTATGTCCACTGTGGTGCAACCAAACAAAACAGTTTTATTATCGAACTGTCTAGTTTCCACGTATGGTTTATTTTAGTGTGGACTTTACACTCTAACTTAAGACAGAACTAGCGCATGGCTGGTGCAACAGGCTGCAGAGCTTAAAGCAGAAATTTAGTGAGTGTGTTTTAGCCTGTGCCATCATTGGTTCTGAACCTTACCTTACCAATATGATTTAACAATATACAGAAATTAAAATGAAGTCTGCCATGATTGTCCTCAAACAAATTAGAACTGAATTCTAAATGATAAATTGATAAATGCATTTTCTTACTTAACTCTGCAACCTTTGCTTTTAAATTATCCAACATGTGCTTTACCAGACAACATACAGTATGTGATGTACATTGTCTTAAAGTGTTTCTCTTCCACAATTCTGTATTGAGATTCAAGTGATATGAATGACCTGTCTGAAAAGTGCCATATCTATTTTTTAAAAAAGAAGATGGATTTTAATGAAATACTTGAATACTGTCACTTTCATAGTGTCGAGCAGGCTGATATCATAGCTTTGAAGCACTTCATCAGTTTTCCCATCAGGTGGCAGTAGAGACTTCCTTTGACCTCAAGTGGAAGAGGTGAAGCAAAGTTCAGCTGCAGCTCAGTCCATCTGAACTTTGAGTGAGTTCTGTAAATATGTACATTTGATTTTGTTTCTTCGATGTAAAATGTTTGCCTGTGTGTTTAAACACAGTGAAAGTGCACTTTACCTTTATAGTGGATAAAATGGATCTGATGTGTTCTTGAGAAACAGTTTTTCTCCCTCTTTGTGAAAGAAAATGTGTATGGTGAGAAGGTCTGCCAAAATGAATAGTTGCCATGAGAATTGTTTACAATTAACTGACTGTAAACTGTTAATTATTAGTTGTATTGAATGAAGGCTGTATGATGTCCTGCTGCAGCAAGTCAAACATTTTAAATCCAATGAAAATCAAGCTTATTGAATTTACATGTGGAGTACGTGGAGGTTTTCTTATTGGAACAAAGACAGATTAAAACAGGAGCGGACTGAGTATTGATGATATTCTTTACTGCTGAGGCAGTGTTGTCACTATTATCAGTTTTTAGATTGCCTCCCTCTGGATGTTTACAGGCTACCGTCTATACACAGACGGTAGCCTGTAAACTTCAACCAGACTCAATGCAAATATCAGTAGTTTTTGGCATGCAGGTCTCACTGCCTTCAGAGGCCAGTCAGTGAGGGTATTATTAGTGGAGACCAGAAGCTGACATGATCTCCATTGATAAGCACAGCAATCACTATTAAAAGTTGCCATTATTCTGAGGGTTATTTGTATCTTCCTTGAAGATTCTGGCATCTTCCAGTGTTATGTGACCACTAAGTCAGTTTCAGCCTCTGAAGTACCTCCATGTTGGTAAGTGAAGCTTACTCCAAAGCCAAATGCTACTTCTGGTAAGACCGTGAAATAAAGAAAATAAACTACAAAACGGTTGTTCTGTTCTCTTTCAGACATGTCAAGAGAATTGTCCAATAAAAATACCATAAAATGTTTCTGTTTAGACTGTAAAACATGATTATTAACTCTTTTTCTGCGATTTGTTTTTGCTTTTCTATGAAACAGTCTTCCAATTTTTCATCAGCTAAAACCTTTGTGAATTCTTTTCAAAACATTTTGAGGCGCTTTGTTTACATTGGCAACTACTCTTTGGTAGTTGGTTTTTGGCACATTGCAACAGATTACTTGTTTCAACTTTAGATTGTGGGATTGCATGAAACTGGGATGTCCTACAGTCATTTGGCCCCTAAATTAAAGGATAAGTTCAAGCAAAAATGTGAATCCAGTTATTATCTCCTTGCCCCCAGGCCAATGGAAAGAAGGGTGACTTCTCATAGTTTACCCAGCTTCACATCAACCTTAACCCACATCAAAACAGTGTTGCATCATTTTCCTTAGTTTAAAGATTCCTTGTTCATTCGTTTGTACTGAGCACCTCTAGAAACAAGGGGGAAAGAAAGGATTTGGTGCGGAAGTTGTGGTGATGTGTTGACCTCCTGTCACCAATCTCAACGCTAGAGTTGTTTAAATATTCTAGAGAAAATGCTTAACATACCGACAGCAATCAAAACATAAAATAAATTGTTTTTATTTTATGTTTTATTTTAAATTAAATAAAAGTAATCCAGTATCTGGATGTTTAAGGCCTTTAATAAGCGCATCAGATAGTTTCATTTAGCCCAAATGAAAAGACTGTTCAGACTGCCTTTTCTCTACCTGCCTGCACTTTGCATGCTCACTCATCGCACATGACAAGTTTCTTCCTCAAGGCCAGGCGGATACATTGCTAAAGCTATTAGCGAGCTAGTTGCACAAGAATGGCAGAGCAGTGTGCACTAACAATAGCCATGTCTGTTGTTTATGTTCATGAGGATAATGTGGGATACGGTTATTGATAGCAATGAGTTGCTGTGTTCACAGCCCATGGGTCTGCCGGTCAGCAGTAAAGGCAGTAGCACAAAGCACACAGCCCCTGAGCCAAAGGACACATCTGCTGTGTTAGCACAAAACACACTGCTTCGTTTTTAGGGGAAACACAGCGGTAGGGGGAACGTGTGTTGGGTAGCCCTTCCCGACTGAGGTACATTTGTGACAGCTATTGTTGTGTCTTATGTATTTGTGTATTCATTAGATTAAAAAAGAAAACATTTTTTAATTAACTTTGAACATAGCGAACAAGCTGCTAACAAACATCTCCTAGCTTGCCAGCATGAGCCATCAGGGCAGTCATCATTGGTGTATGTGTTCATGGGTTTGGGATGATTGGCTGTAGAGGGGGGAATGAGGAGAGGGGTGTGATTTTTTTTTAGAAAAAAAAAAAAACAGAATTTAAAAACACAGATTTTTTGTCCTGTTAAAGCCAAACAACAGAATATTTACTTTACGTGTCCCGGCTGATCAAAACCGATCATAACCCGTCATAAATATTCAGCATTTCAAAGCTTTTCCACTGATGTTTAATCAGGACTTTAAGGGGTATTGAAGCCTGAAAACTGGCGTAGTATTGATTCATGTTTAACTCCACCTGTCACTGATGGAGAATGAGTGCAGCTGCTGTTTGTCACCTACTCTGAGCTCTGAACAGGAAGCTGAGGAGATGTGATCTCTCTGACAGAGACGTAGCTCCGCTATCGGCTTCAGCCGGAAATTAATAGATTCTCTATCGGAAATGAACAGGTGTCAGAGGTCTTCAGTATTCTGGATATAAATGAAGAGCTGAACAGAAGCTTGAAATTCTTCCTCCAGAGCCCCCCCCCCCCCAAAAAAAAAGAAGGAAAAAAAAGTTGTACCTTGGATTGGTGACAGAAAATTATTTTTTTGTTCAAGATTCATAGTATATCTTTAAGGATCTTCTAAACCCTTTGTGTCCAAACCCTCAACTTCTTTGCACCCTAAAGCTAAAAATGTTGCAGGAAGATGCTCTCAGGCAGGATGATCTCAGTGATGAAGAACAGGAACAGATTTGGTCACTTGCTGTGATTCAATCTGCCGAGCTCGAACTTAACTGTGTGAGGTTTTTTTTATTTAGCTCAGCCTAGAAAGTAATTTTAATACCATATGGAAATAATAGGAAACCTATAGTGCCGCATACGGGTCAGAGTAAGGTTTTTCCTATGTTCCTACTTCTTTGTTACCTCACACTAAGTTTTGTACCCCCTTCTGATCCATGATAGAGTCAGAGGACAGAGATGGCTGGCCAACTTGTGAATACTCGTGAGGACAGAGTTGAGTTGATATAAGTTGCTGCTGATCTGTATGTATGTATGTATGTATGTATGTGTTTTTGGGAATAATGAGTACAACCTGCTTAACAAATGTTACGTGACATTATGTTATCTCATACCAAATTAAATCATGGTGCATAACAGCAGTTTACCATAACCATAATGTCATGTAACGTAGATCTGTTTTACACTCCATTAAAGGTTCACCCAAAAATGACAATTCTGTCATTATCTACTCATACACAACACTGACGAAAGTCGGGCAAGGTTTCATAGTCCGTGAAACATTGCTGGATCTTCGCAGTTAAACAGTGTTGCAGCTTTCCTAAACAACTTAAGTAGCCTAGGTGGGGCACTTAAAAAATAAAATATCTCCATAGAGCTTGACCAGCATATTTCTCTAAAAGCTCCAAAACTGATTTGAAAATATGTTCATTACTTTTTAGGTTTAGCCTTCACTGTGGCTGGTGAGATAAAAGCACAATGGAATCCTGTCTGAAGTCG
>CAEMYA010000092.1:10532807-10545355 GCA_903131615.1 Diplodus sargus
AAATAAAATATCTCCATAGAGCTTGACCAGCATATGTTATTTACTTTTTAGGGTTAGGGTTAGCCTTCACTGTGGCTGGTGAGATAAAAGCACAATGGAATCCTGTCTGAAGTCGATGTTGAGCTCAACCGCGTGTCCAGGTGTAAATAGCTACTTTTCAAATCAATTGGGGACACTGCATAACACAAAAGTGTCTGCCATGAAATCATGATGAGGATTCTTGTGACACTCAGTTTCAGGTGGATAATTCGAGTCCATGTACATGGATCCTAAAGATTCGAGATGAAATCATGATCTTAACCAAAGTAAATCCTGTATATTACATTTTTTGACTGTTTCTTGAACTGAAAAAATAAGCGCTTTTCTTGCCTAAACCTAACCCCTGACTGGATGGTGTGATTGTCCTGGACTTTGGACAAACATAATGATGGTACCAAGGGTAGTTGTGTTGAGAGTAACAAAACCAATTGAAAATCCATGTACAGGAATCCTACAGATTATCATTTCTGGCAATTTCTCAAACTGCCCAGATCTGACATTGAGAGTTAATACAACTGCTACATGAATCCATTATGATGAAACATTGCAGCATGTGACTTAATTATATCACACAACGTAGCAATAATCTGCATGACACAAGTGTCAATTGAATGTAATGTAGTGTTATGTACATTACTTTGTTTTCCTGAAGTCAGTCCTGCTGACTAGGGTCTGGGGAAAGGATGTGCTGATAGTTTTTTCAACTTGAATCTTAAGGATAAAGGATTTGTAGTTTAAAGGCTATGACAGGCAGAAACACTGGTTCAGGGGTGTCCCGGTGGCCTCGAGGTGTAAGACACTGACCATGTAATTGAAACACCCCCCCAGGGACCTGAGAAATTCTCCCTTCCGGAAAACTTTGTCAGAGTTTGTGGCTTATTCACAACAGGCCAGTTGCAACTTTACACACCTTTTGAAAATCGCTGACAAACTTCATCAGCTACTTCGACTCAGCTTTCTCTGCCAGCTCCTTTTCTTTGTTCAAAATGTTGACTTGTTACCTGCCGGATGAGACCGACCGACCAACAATTTTGGAAGCGTCTCCTCATCCTCCGACGGCACCCCGTCGCCTCCTATATATGCCACAACTTGCCGTGATCCCGCCGTGATGACTTCATTAACGCTCCCTCAAACCCACCCACCACCACACGGGCGCTGTGAGGAAGAGGAGGGGTTCGAAGGTCAGCTTAGAGGCCTCTTCACCCCAGCTGCTGTATCGTCATCTCCATGCTCCAGGACAATGAGACACCCACATGCATAATAATGCCACGATGACCACCACACGCATGCACACGCACACACACACACACACACACGAATACACCTCTTCTGACCTCTGAGCCTATTTTCACACGCTCCCTGCTGAACAGCTGGACTGGCCCCTCCTTTCTGCTATAGGAGAGAGCGAGTGAGGATAGCTGAAAATGGGGAGAGAGAGAGAGGGGAAGTTGAGGGATGATAGCAGAACAAGAAGTTGGTCCAACTGTCTACTTCATCCACTTTATTTTCATCTTCTTCTCCTTCTCCTCCTCCTTCTTCTTCTCCCTCTCCCCCACCTTCTTGTTCTCCTCCCTCTTTCCTCCCATCTCCTCCTCCTTCACAAATCGGGTGTAAATAGCCACTTTCACCTCCTGCTTCACCTCCTCACCCCTTCCCAGCCCTCCCTTCCTCCTCCCCTCCATTGGGGGTGGAGGGGGAGCAACAATGGGACGCTGCTCCTTCTTCCCCCCCCTCCTCCTCCCTCTCCACCCACCTCCACATCTGTGAGTGCCCCTCTGTCTCGTCATTCTTCTCCCTAACCGCTCCATTATTGGGCCTCTTTCACTTGTAAATGTGGCCAGCGATACTTCTGATGGGTCTTTTATGCACGCGGCCGGGGTCAGGAGAAAGGTAGGGGCAGGGGTGGAGGGGGGGTGTATACAATGAGGGGGTGGGTCAGGGTTGAGGGTGGTGAGGGGAGGAGGGTGGTTGGTTTAGGGAGTCTTGTGCTGTGTTTGCTCGCAGGCCGGAGTGTGAGGGGACAATTGTGACAAAGAGTTAAATCCTTTTTTGTGTGTGCAGTCACTTGGGACGGTTGGGACGGGCCCAGCTCTCGCCTCACATTCCTGCTGCCAGCCGTCCCCCCCGGCAGGACAGAGGGAACAGGCAGGACTGAGGTGGAGCGATGACCAGAGTGAAAGCTCAACAGTCAGAGGTTGGGTATGCACCCCAGAAAAGGAGGATGTGTCATATTTTAAACAAATTAGCCCTTGCAGAGGCGATAGCATAGCATAACGAAGCATAACAATGTAATCCATAGCATGCAAAATTGAGGAGCCATTACAACAGGTGATCCGGCAGGATGTTGATGGTTTTCGGGTGTTTTATGATAATTTAAGTGTGTCACAGAAGTTGTGCTGTACTAAGCCAGAGCAATGCCTTTAGCTAAATGCTAACGTCGGCATGCTTACATGCTCACAATGGCATTACCAACGTTAACAACCTAAATATTCCCAAATATGTTTTGTTTTCCATCAAAATCTATGCATTATTCCCTGAGAAATGTATGAAAATCTCACAATGCTAAAGGGCCGCTATGTAGCTTTGGGAGAAGAAATTCAAAGTCAGAATTTAAGTATTTATAGTACTGATGAGGTAAAAATAAGGTCCCCAGAACACTGTTTGAAGCTAGAAAGGTAGCAGGGTCTGCCACATATAAGGGAAGTAAAACCGACAATCTGTCAATGGATATCTCTCTCTTCTGAGTAAAATTTCTTCCCCAAAACTACATAATACACCTTTAAAGAAAATGAGAAACAATTCCTGGATCCGTTACTTTATTCTGATCCGCACCAAAAGATCATAAGGTCCATTCTGGGTGGAGATCCATCCTCTATCAAAGTTTCTGGAAAAATATGTTCTGTAGTTTTTGTGTAAACCTGCTGACGTACCAGCATATGTGTGGATCCTACATATTCAAACAACACTTTTACCTCACTTTAAAAAGATATAATGCATACAAAACTATTTATATATTAATCTTTTTAAAAATATTTTAGCTATAAGCATCGGGTGGGTCAAATCAAACATTATGGAGAGCCAACATGGCAGCCCTGCACATGACATTCTTTGAGGGAAGTGGGGAAAGCTGGTGGAATAAGGAATAAGGGGCAGGTGTGTAAGCAGGGAGTCAGCTCAAGTGAGGAGAAGAGCACAGGACAACTGTTGGACTGTGAGGGAATCTGAATCCAAATGTTTGGACTTCCAGGTTCTTGCACACTTGCAATGTTTGCAGATGCATGGCCATGAAGTCTGCGAGTGCTGAGGGCTGTCGGAACCCTCAATCGGTCCAGTCCACATTGAGGTTCATGCGAGAGAGTCCGCTTTGAGTGCAGACTTAAGTCGAGTTTACAGATTTATGCAATGTGAATGTTATGTAGGTTTTCCAAAAGCTGAATTGAATCATGTACAGAAATCACATCACTATGTTACATAAATATATAGTGCAGACTACAGAAGTGATCAAATGCACTTCATTACTGAGGTCATTAGGCTTTGTGTCTTGGTCTTGTAGTCTCACACCCTCAGTCTGAAAGTCCAGAGGGGATGTCAGGGTCTGGACTGGCAAACAACAAGAATAATAATGCAGGTGGTTTCAAAGGTATTTAGAGTCATGATAATTGTAGGAAAAATGACAAAGTTGCCACTAACCTTTTTGCAGTTACTTTCTTTTTGAACTTTGCAGATTCATTCAACTCTAAAGTGTTTATTATTATGTTGGTCTTCACTGTATAACATTTCTTTCAAAATGCATTAGCAGGTTAGTTGATACACTTAAATTTTAGGAGATGGTGTTGTGGGAGTGACTGCTGTTTTTATGGTGATTGCATACTTCTTGATTTTTATGACTTCATAAGTATCTGAAATAAAGCAAAGCAACTAAAATACCAGTTCAAGCTAATTTGCAAATGCCAAGGCTGTGTGGAGAACAGCCTTAAGACAGATTGTCACGTTCTCCTCGGGATGACTTGGAATAACTTTTGTAATCCCCTGACTTTTTAAATATAGAGCCATCATCAGGTCAAAATGTTAATTTGTCCAGTGACATTCCCATCAGGCTCTGTGGTACTTTGTGTTTAGTGCTGATTAGAAAAACCAAATGGTGAACTCTGTAAACATTATTCCTGCTTATGGTCAGCATGTTGGCACTGAGTGTCAGCAAGCCGCAGTTAGGAGCGGCTAGGTCAAAGCGTGGCTACCGTCTTGTCTCAAAGCCGCACACTGTTTTACCCATACACTTGTGTATGCATTTAAACTGGAAAGGTAGACTGTCCAAGTTCCCAGTCGACAATTTCAACTGGAACGTCCCCTGAAGTCTGACACACCTCACCATCCTCCGCTTCAATATCCAAGATGGCTCTTCTGTGTATCAACAGCTGTGAACATTTTACAGTTTGTGAGCACTTCTGTCTTTTTTTATGCCTCATGAAATCAGCCATCTGCACAGTATTGTCCAACTTCTATCTGTGGACATGTTGCCTCGTATGCATAAAAACAACAACAAGTAAAGCTATGTTGTCAACTGGTATTGCTAACAGAGGCTAACCTGAACTGTTTTTCCAACTTGTACTGGAACACGTAATGTATTACTCTATGCAGAAGGTAATAATGTAACGTAATATATCACTTTATAATGAAGGTTACTAGTAATATGTAATCTATCGCATTTTGAAAGTAACACTGCTGATAACCCATACGCTAATGTTAGCATTCGACCACTTCCTAAAATCACAGATTGATTACATCCAGTGATTTCCACTTCCCTTAAGATGCACGTTGATATATTAGAATTAACTTACACCTCCTTATCATGTCATGTGACAATCTCTTAACATTAGCTAGGGAGTGTTTGAAAGCCAATGTTGGCGGTTACCCGACAGAAGCTAATCGGTTATTGACCTCCAAATATGAACCAAGGTCCCTTCAGATCTTCAATGACCATCACCATTTTGTTATAAATCAGTAAGCCTTAGCGATTAAATGATAATTCACCACGTTCTCTATGTTTGCACAACTTCTAACCTGAAACTATGAATATGTTGTGTTTTTGTCACCTTAGATTGAGTCTCTTAGATCTACAGAGGTCGCAGGTTCACCTTGTTATATGTTCATGTTATGTGTTGGGACACTAAAGAGGCCTCTTCCTCTTCCACCATAGGAGAGGATGAGGCGAGGGTTGTTCAATTGGTTGCAATCTGCAACTTCCGTGCTAGATGTCTCTAAATCCTACGCAGACATTTAACGAAGACAACAGCGATACCCTAATTTGCTGATAGGGCACCAGAGATTAATCTTTGACAGTGTTCCACTGCTACTCCAAAAAGCTCCGCTATTTTGTATGAAGTTACCTTCAATGACGTGCGTGACGTTATGTGACAGTATATTGTGAATGTGAAGTCGCGTTTTGTGACTTCACGTCTGTTGTTTACGTTGTTGTTGAGTAGCCTCCATGGTGTCATGGCCTTATCGGTGTTATGTGAGATTATCTGTTATTTTAGCTTCTGTTCTGACCTTTGCCACACACACACTCACATACACACACACACACACACACACACACACACACAGCAGTGGTACACAGTAGAGGGGTGGTCTCAGTGGCAATCGAGTCTCCAGGACAACAGGTGAACAAAGGGGACGCGGCAGGGGGAATGTGAGGCGAGGAGGGAGGCTGAGTGGTGTTGGGACGGGTGAGGGGTGACTCCTGGAGAGGGCTGATGGGAGATGAGAGGGTAGGGGGGTCAGGCTGACCTTGGCCTCCATTCGGTGGTCAGATGGGGTGCGGAGGCCACCGGCCGTGAGCGTGGAGGATGAAGAGCGGGGAAGGATAAAGGCTGTGATGCCTCTCGCTCTCTTCAAACCTGAGGTGATTAATGACAAAACACACACACACACACACCCACACACACACACACACACACACACAGAGCACCCGGGCTGACCCCTGTGAGCCCGCTGCTCAAACAGCGGCCCCGGGTCTTTGGCATGGTCACTTTCCCAACACTTCTGATTGATGAGCGATTCCTTTCCCACCACAAATTATGGTAATAATGCTGAAAGAGACGAGCAGCCGCAACTCTGCAGCTGCTCTGTGCAACTCTCAGATCCCACCGAACAAACCTCAACCTCAAAAGTAGATTGAGTTAAAGGCATTTTTATATTTTCAGGATGATTTTATTAGATGTTTTTACAGTCCAAGTTTGACGAAATATTTTGGAACAAATTTAAGTAGCATTTTTTCTAATATTCCCATTTTTCTGTATCTATACATAACAAGGTACAATAATTTAAGATAATTGCCAAGTTTCACTAAAGTTTCCAAATTATAAAGTTGAATTTAAAGTCACCTGCCAAGCTGAGCACTTGAAACTTTGAATTCAATTGTTTTCACACCCGTAAGATCCTAAAATTTGCTTTGCCTTCCGTCTAAACACAGAGAACGGAGCATTTAAAATTTGCTGTAAATGATTTTGAATGACCACGTTTTGCAATCTGAGTATTGCAAAGCTTTTCATTCATGAAAAAAACCCTAAAATGATATTTAAATGAAATAAATTGGTTGGAGTGTAAATTGTCTTTGTGGAAGAAATACAAGAGATAAGTATGGCACTCAATGGACTAAATGAGAGATACACAGCACTTGAAGATGTTGAATATTTCTCCTCTTCACACTCCATGGTGAACCCATTTGTGCTCATACTGTACATGAACATGTTCAAACTGTCCTTTCATGATTCCTGACCACCAAATGAAACAACAAATGGAGGGAAGTCAGGCTGGATGAGGACTGCGGGCATGATTTTTTCATTTCCTTTTTGCGTAACAGTTCAAATCTTGTGGAATCTGATCTTTTTAATTGCAGTTTTAGACACTTTCTATATGATGCTAAATCAGATAGGGTCGGATTTTTTTTGCAATGTGACCTCAGTCTGAACTGTCTTATCAGAAACTCATGCAACTTTTACGCCATCTGCACGACTGTCATAAGCAGCGGTCTTGTGTTGAAATTTTGGAAGCATGATTAGAAGCGTGTCTCTCTTTCTCCTCGTTCTTGTCCTCGTCATCTTCAAAAGAAATTTGCTGCCTCCACTGCACATCAACTCATATATGGAACCATAAATGCTGACTTTAGTTGGTTCCATGTTTGCTTCATGACACATGTTTTTTTTTGTGCATGAGGGTCAGTTCACAATGGAATCTGACACTGGTCACATTTAAAACGGGATCACACCAGCCGTGATGACCGACAACACGCTGATGTACCAACTCGTGAGTGCACAGCCGTCTTGGGTCGAAACACTCCCACCTTCAACCTCAGCTTTTCGTCTCAAATACACACCTGTGAAGTGTTCATGGTTGCGATGCCACAGAGATGCTTAAACGTGTCCACAGACGGACGCACAAACACCTGACTGTGCTGTAGGGGCTGGTAAAAATGTGAACAGCCAAACAAAAAGTCAGATCTCAGACTGGATCTGTGGTGTTTTAGATGAATTGAATCCAGACCTGGTTCTTGTGATTTTCAAGATGTGAGAATAAGATCGACAAGTGCTAAACTGGAAGAGGCGAATTTATGATGAGCCCTCAGACAAAGACCTGCTCTGTTTCATTGAGACGGTGCAGTGAACTGACCTCTGTCAGTCTTCTGCGAGCAGGTGAGTTTTAAAAAAAAATATCTCCAGTTTGTTCCTGCACTGCTGCCGCCAACCACACCACAGAATGCCACAGAGAGATTTCTGTTTGCACTCTGTTTTGTTAAGATTTATTTTTTTTCTCACTGCCAAGAAACTTGTTGATGTTTTTCTGCGACTCTGCTACTCGTTATGGGAAATATGGACGACAGCGGAGACATGGCGACTTCCAGCAGAACACCCAACATGTCCTCCTCTGGCCGGGCACTAAGTGTTGCTTAAAATAAATAAAGCAGGCGATTGGCCAGATGGAGGCGGTGATGTCAGAGCGCCCCTGCTGAACCGCAGCTGTGCGTCCTGCAGCTGGGGCTGAACAGTGGTGCAGTGTGGAGGGGGTGGGGGGGGGGGACTGGTTGCTGTTTGGTACCAATAAAAGGGGCGACGGGGGGAGCTGGGGTGACAGGACGGCAGCTCGATCAGAGACGAGTGCAGACGTCCGAGGCGCAGACGGCGGCCAAAAAATGCATGCAAACTCACGCTCGCACATGTTCGAGTCATGTATGAACCAAAACGTTGTGTGTGCCATTCCAACATGGCCGCCTGTTCCGCAACACGCAGCAGAACAAACTGTTCTGGCGAGCAGAGCGCCACTGACATTTCGCAGGAGGTGATGGGTCGGTGATGATGATGCAGGTGTTTGTATGTGTGTGTGTCTGTGTGTGTGTGTGTGTGTGTGTGTGTGTGTGTGTGTGTGTGTGTGTGGAGGTAGGTTGGGGTGTAAGAGAAAGGGGGAGTGCTACATCATATGGACAACTGCAGTCCCCCGCACACCCCCAGCCCCCCAAACATGAACTCATTTCAGCCTAGCTAGTGTTCGGTGGCAATTCGCCTCTAATTGTGCCTGTGAACAACCGACCACAACCGTGGATGATGCACGTGAACGCCGTATGCAAACATACACAGCACGCACACACACACACACACATATATACATACAAAGCGGCACTAAGAAAGACATCACATGTCCCCGCGGAGTCACAGGAGGTCATTTCCAGCGATGGACCTTCAACATTCTTGCACGTTTCTCAGACGCCTGTGGGATGCTGCTGCTGCTGCTGCTGCTGCTGCTGCTGGTGGTGTATATGTGTGTGTGTGTGTGCGAGTGCGTGCGTGTGTGATGGGAAGGCGGGAGGGAGGGATGCTGGGAAGAAGGTCGTGATGTGACGTCACCCCTGTGATGCTCCCACACCTCCTCCTCCTCTCCTCCTCCTCCTCCGCCCACATCCGGTCCCCTCCCTTCATCTTCTTCTCCATCCTCCCTGCCTTTTTACGCTGCGGCGGTTGGAGTGTGTGTGTGTGTGTCCCAGTGATGACACAGCCCGGGTCACGTGACTGTGGAGGTGGTGGTGGTGGTGTTGGGTGGGAGGAAGAAGAGGAGGAGGAACGGGGGAGGACATGAGGGAGGAAGTGAGTGACCCGGAGCAAAGCACAGCAGGACGAGAGAGCTGCTCGACGGCGTCCAACATGGAGGCCGAAACCGGAAGAGGAAGCTTTTTCAAGCGCTTTAACGCTGCGCCAACGTCCGTAATCACATTTATCTTCAATGTGATCACTGACCCCCCCCGTTTAACTGACATATAGACCTCTGATAGACGCGAATCTGTGATTTTCGGGCCAAAGATGTCTACTTGAAACAGGGGAAATGCTTTTGGGCACCCAAATTGTTCAAAGATAAGAGAAAATTGCCAGATTTTTACACTGAATATACACACAGATTCATTTTGAGCCTTCGTCATGCTGCAGAGGCTTTGTAAAGTCTTAAATCAGAGGGAAATTTAGCCTCAAAGGAGGTGATTTCCTGAGACGTGGAGACAAAATGTACTGATACTGAGAAACAACCAGGATTCAGACATTTTAAGACTTTTTAACAGACTGAAAAAAGCCCAGTGATCAGTCTGTACCTCATCAGCAGATGCGAGCGAGGTTAAATGGCTCTAATGATCTCTCTAATCATTACACTGCTCCCCTAATTGTTTCCTCAAGATATCTTTGTCATCAATATCACCGTCGATACTGATCAATCCCTCGCCGAGGCGCCTGAAGTAACCCCTCCCCGCTGGAGCAGAGCTTCAGCTACATCCTCACTCCTGCAGCGGAGGTTTTATGATTTCGTCTGGTGTAAAACAACAAGGAATTCAGACTGTCTACTAATCAATGTGAAATAAACAGAGGGTGCGGTTCGATTATTTGAATCCCGCTCCAAGACGCTGGAATAATGAAATTTTGTTCCCTTGCTGAATCTTTAATCGCCCAATTCTGTTCATAATATTCACACAAATTCTCCTGAAACCCTTATTTTTAGCTTTACAAATATCACCTTTTAAAACGGATGCAATAAGAGAGTGGTTCCCAACCTGTGGTCAGGACCCCAGCAAAGAGTCACAAGATTAACAGGAAAAAACTAAAATCTCTCTGCTGCACAAATTAGTTATGTTGCAAATTTTTAAGTAACTGGATGATTATTAATCACCCCAAAAAAGAGACTCTCTTTGTTGAAGCTGGTGGCAATAATAACGGATGGCTAGTAAGACATTGTCTTGTTTTTTAAGTCAAAATGCCACATTAAAGGTGCACTATGTCATTTTGGGGAAAACATTTTAATCAGAGCAGAAAGATCTTCACTGGCTGATTTTTTTTTAATTCAGACAAATTAAATTAACAAACTGACCTTAAAGTTCAACACAATTTCGTACGGTTTTACTTTGTTTATATGTGGCGGACCCTGCCACCTTTCTAGCTTCAAACAGTGTTCTGGGGACCTTATTTTCCTCTGAGAACAGCTTGTTTGTGTTATTACCTCGTTCATATTGTAAATATTAAAAAAAGGTTTTCTCCACAACTACACACTGCCCCTTTAAGAAGAGATAAAAGCTGCTTCTTTTTATTTTTTTGTGTTTCTACAGTTAAGTATTTGGTCCTTAAATTAAGACTTTACAATTCTATTTTGTTTCAGAAATCTTCTAAGTTCTTTCTGATGTTACACTTTGACACCATCTGTTACTTCCAGACTTCAGTCAAAACTTTGCCAATTTAAGACTGTATTATACTGAAGCAAAGTTCCTGCTTGGCTTCTTGTGTTTACATAAAATGTTATGTTTAAGAAAAAATGCAGAGAATGTGTATTGTGTTTCAAAGCAGCCTGTCACAAAGTATCAATCTAATGTTTGATACCAGCTCTCCTCATGAACCAAAATCATTCTGACACCGGCCTCCCCAGTTTTAACCCTCAGACCCAGCCATGATGGGGCGTTCAGTGGCACTCGGTCAACAGACGACCTGTGTGTTTTTCTCCCTCCAACTTGGGTGGTGGTGTTTGGACTCAGCACACACACCTCCCCAAGTTTTTAATCCACTGCTCTGAGGCCGAGCGTCGTCCTAGAGCTGCCCGGCTCCTCGGGCAACACGCTGAGAGCGGATTACAGCAGCAAATTAGTCTGAGGACACCCGAGGCATCCGAGCCGGGGTGATGCTGTGGTGTGAAAATCAAACAGACCCCTGTCCCAAAACCCATGGAGGCCAGAGTCAAACTGAGCGTTTGGTTTACCCTGCTGCTGACAGCTCTTCACATCCCTGTCATGACACAGCTCAGACACTGAAACACACTGAATCTCTTTAGAGGATAGTTCCTCTGATGTACACATTTAAATCTCAGTCTGGAAAAAGTGAAATTCAATCTGACACATTATCTAAAGTTTTAAACGTTCACAAGATGTTTTTACAGAAAAACATAGTGTGAAGTTAAATTATTTTTTTCATAAAGTCCATCCATTGTTTGGGGACTGAAACTCAATTTTTCTGTCATCCTACCTTTAAAAACAGACGTTTTATTTTTAAAGGTAGGATGATGTTTTTATCCAATCTTCTGATACCTGATGAGTAATGTCAGGATGGTCACATGACTGAAACTACACCCAAAGAAACTACACGAGGCCTGTTGGACCTAAAAAAAGAAGGAATTTAAACCCCAAAAATAAGAAAATGTGTGGGGGAAAAAAATCTTTTACAAGCTCTGCTTTTAAAATCTAAATAAAAGAACACATTTGTTTTTTTGGGTTTTTTTTTTGTTGGAAAATCTGGATGCAGATGAGATCAAATAAAGCGGGAGGGATGACGAGAAGAAGCAGAGGAAAAGAAAAAAAAACGTGGAACAATACAAATAAAATCTGATGCCTTCGATGATCATTAATTCTTTATTATTCATCAACAGCAGAATCAGTACAAACGAATTCCGTCTTTATTGGCTTGTAATGGCATCCTTTATCAAAAGGATAAAGGGCTTGGAAAAGGTCACGGTTTGTTAAACAAAATTAAAATGATACATTCCTGAAGAATTATGCAAATTATAATCCCCAAAACGCCAACAAAAGGCGGCAACAAAAGCTCACCAGTGGAGCGACAATAAACCTTCCCTGCGAGGTTTTCAGCAGGAAAAGTGCGAATAAAGAGAGGAGCTGTGGAGCTGGGCCTGCCTGGGAAATATTAGTTTCACTCCAACAACTTAGAAAAAATGTCCCAGCTTGTAAAATACTTAATCATCACTCTCTATTTTTTTTTCTTTTTTGCTTCGGCTGCAGGCCTGCAAATGAAACCAAATCTGGGAAGAAGAAAAAAAGTGAGTGCTTGGGCTTTTTTTTTCTGCTTCAGTTCATCAGTTAAAGGAGCCGAAATAAGAGCTTAAAGTTCATTTAAAATAAAAGGAAACTGGAGTCAAATTAAGGTGGCAACAGAAAAAAGCCCCCCCAAAAACATGCACCCAAAGGATCATGGAGAAGATGATCA
>CAEMYA010000092.1:10563673-10604851 GCA_903131615.1 Diplodus sargus
AAAAAAAAAAAAAAAAAAAAGGTTGAAAAACTTTTAAACAATGTCTCTTTCCAGAAATCATGACCCTAAAGATAATCCACAGACCTTATTATGACCAGTTTCATGTTTATCTTTCCACCGAACTACACAATTACACCGCACAGAGGGAAGCAAAGCTAACTAAGCTAGCTAACGTTACAGCTCAGCCGATGAAGACACCGTCAATGTTTACTTCCTGCTCTGTCTTGAGCCACTTGCAGCCTCTTGTCGTGCAGTTGTATTACAATATGCATCTTCCATTTAGAGACATTTTTACATGCTGATGCTTTGTGTTGCAATCAGATTACAGAATAATACATTTTCATGCTTGTAGAAAGGTTCAGAACAAAAATAGCTTTCCTTCATGAAATATCATTATGATTGTGAATTAATCATTTGAAATCTTACACTGTTTAAAATAAAAATGATTTTTGGAAGAAATACCCTACAAAATACCAGCTGATGAGCAAGTTTTCCCCTACACCTCAGTGGAAAGGGTAACATTTTTAAACATTTTCCATATTTCTGGTGTCAGTCTTTTACACCTTTCTTTATACAAGCTCGGTTGGCACAACACACATGCTTACTGGATAGGTGAGTGTGTTTAGACTGTCTTAGTTGCCTTCCTGATAAAGCAGAACAGCCACAGACAGTAGGGGTCCTCGTGCTGTTTTGACCTGTTTTGTCCTTGACTCGAAATGAGGCTGTCTACCCGCAGCCATGGAGGAGTGTAAAAGAATGTCTATACTGATAATGATAACAGGATTCTTTATTGATCCTTGCTCACAAAACAGCGCTCCCCCCTCCTCTCCTTGTGATTTTACTATTTGATGAGCCTGTTCGAAGTCCTTCATAAATAAATTTGCCTGGATTGAGTGTCCCGTATCTGCTGGCTGATAGAGGATTGCATGATGTTCAAAGTGCTGTGGTGCTCTTTCTCCATCGATGTCAAGATACTGTATGTTTAGATAAGCTCGGGCTAGGAACACAGTGATTAGATCCCCTGTAATAGTGGGTCATTGATTAAGAAGGACCTTGTTGCGTAATGTCGCCGGCTGCCAAGATTAAAACGGGAGCAGGAGCCGCTCAACACGGACATTGTTCCACACACACAGCCCTATCATTGAAAATCGCTGATGTCATGGCCATCTGTGTGCGTCCTTGAGACAGAAAGTTATTATGAATATATTTATTTGGTTCTGAACAGGGACTCTGTGTGAAACAAGGCTGTGTAAAGGTCATTTACAACTGCACTGTCACAGCTTTAAACCGCTTCAGCATTCAGCTGAGTGTGAATGTTCAGTTTTTTTATTCCAATCGGGAATGTGACAAGCAGGGATTCACTCTGATTCACAGCTCATGTTATTCTGTCTCTGTGACCATCTTATGTTCACACAATGGAAGCTGAATATGTGAAACAAGGCAGGCTCGTCTTGTAGATGCAAAGTCTAAAAGTCTTAAGTTTGATTTGCAGTTTCAAAAGAAATAATTAATGTATCACTGTAATATGCTGAACGCTGAAATCAGAATTTTGTGGGTGGGAAAACAAACATTATTTTGCTTAAAACTTCACCACTTTTTTCCAAACAACCTGTAGAAATCACTTGAGACTATTTAAATTAATAAGATTACAAGTCTACAGTCATGCAGCTATGTGAGGCTGTTCATAGGCACGGCATTGCTTTGGGCTAATGCTGTGGCCAAAAGCCAATACAGTCACACTGATGAGGTATGCTGATCTCAAGTAGACTTAATGCTTCCAGTATTCACCATCCTAGGTGAATTTGTATGTATGCTAACATTAGCTAATACAAGAGACCTGAAGGGACTGTCATTAGTGTTGCAGGTATTTGGTCATAAACCATTAAAAGATTGGACAAACTAATGGTTTGACATGAATGTGGTGCCGGATTAAAAGTCTTTAATTAACATTTTTATAAATTCATCCTGAGGGCAGCATGAATTTCTGAAACAGATTTAATGACGCCACTTGTTTTTGAGATCAGTATTGCTATCACTGGAGCCATCCAGCTCTGACAATTGGGAATTTACTGACGATAAAACATGGATTTAAACACAGCCTACATATGAAATATTTACTTAAACTTTGAAAGAATATCAATGGAATCTAATCAATATATTTTATTTTAACTGCAATCCCACAAAAGAGAGGGGAGAGCAACCTGTAAAATATTAATGTGTTTTCTGGTCGTGTCCAATGCTAGTAAAGATTTGGAGCCAAGTGTTGGTTCTAATAAATAATATTTTGGAGGTTTTATTGCAAATGAATGTACTAAAATGTTTCAATTTATAGTAAAAGTCCTGCATTTAAACTTCCTTTTATTAAAAAAGTATACCTCTTTGAGAGGTCCCTTTCATAGCATCAAACTATTAGAAATTGAGTATGTTGCTTAATTTAAATTTAAAATCATAAATAGAGAAACTTCATTAGTTTCATATGGTGGTGAAGTGGAGGAGAGATTGTGGAGATAATGTAAGTGAAGAAAAAGTTTAAGGGCCACATGATTTCACACATTTTCAATATATAAAGTTTTAAATAGCCGACACAAGAGACATTTTCCATTTTCCACACACCATGTGCTTTGTGTTATTTTATTGTGTTTTATTGTGTTATTTGCTCACAATATCACAAAGATCAGATGTTGCTCAAACAGTTGTATTGTTGTATTTTCAGTCAGTCAGTCTTTTAGGGGCATGGCAGGGCGTCGACCACAGGTTCGCAGCGGTCCACCACGGCCCGAACTTCTCCAATCTGGACTCCGTCATACGTCCCAGAGATGGATGTCCACTGGGTCTCTCCGTTACGGTAGGTGCGGCTGAGGCGAGCTGTGTAGGGGATGTCGGCTTTCATCTTGCGTCCCTCCATGCGGACTCTGCATGAGTGGTTCGGTGGGACTTGGAGCTCCACGGACACGGAGTGGCTGAGTATCTCCACAAGGGTGGTTCCTCTAGAGAACTGGAGCGTCTTCTCGCCGCTCAGCTCAACGCCTGCAGAGCCAATGAGGGGGATACTAGCTGTGATGCTGCCTGTGATACCCAGCATGGTGGATCGGCCGATGTTCCAGGTGGTCTCCACCTCTGAGGTCTTTGAGATGGTGACTGTCTTCACCACTGTCTGGCACTCGTTGTTGGTAATCCCGGAGATGCGCATGGTCTCAGGAGGATACTGGAAGAGGGCGACCTCATCAATGGCGTACTTGACGTCAGTGATGTGCTGGGTGTAGGCATCCCTGTTGATGGTCAGGACCTGGTAGCTCTTGTACCAATACTCATCGCCTTCCCAGGGCAGGAAGAAGGCTTCAAACTGAGGAACAACCTTCCCAAGACCATACTTGTTCTTCCCAACATAGATGCCAACACCGGAGCAGGTCCTGACTGAATGCTGGGGCACTGAACCATAGGAGTCTTCCTTCCACTCCAGAAACTCAAAGTTGTCTTTGTTGGCCAGGATCTCAAACTCAGCAGCGTAGTACTCACGGTCTCCATAGGGGTAGCGGCAGTATGGGCCCAGGCTGGGGTTGTAGAAGCCGGCCTCGCATTGGTACTTGCAGACATAGTCGGTGCGCTCTGTGTAACCATTGTAGATTGCAACGGCTCCGTTGGGCAGAGAGCCATCCCAGGTCAGCCACTCTAGGTTCACGTTATCACCGAAAATGGAGGAAGGTAGACCCTGCTGCTGCTCCAAGTCAGCAGGAGTCAGAGGAGCCGACACCACATTGTTACCGGTAGGTTCAGGCACCAGGCCCTCCAGCTCTGGGTTCAGTAAGGAAGCTTTAGAAAAGAGACACACAGAACATTTACATTTCAAATCACACTGCACATACTTATATGTTGCAATCGGGGGTGCCCAAACTTTCTTTGATGATTCGGGATGGTACATATTTAGATTGTTAAGGGTGTTTTACATCACAATAAAAAAGCAGCATGTACAATTATGGCTAAAAAACAACTTCAAATATAATCTCAGCAATTCAAATCAATCTCAAGTTGTTTGCCAGGAAATACTGTTAGTGTCAGAGTAGCAACACTGCAGTGAGGTCTGTTGTAAGGAAAAACTAATGAAACTCAAAATGAAGTCTGAGGACCTGACACTAAGGCTCAGACTGTCTGGAAAGTCTGGAAAACATCTGCTTCAGTATCGATTTAGTCAGAGGTGTAAAGCCAAGCCAATATCTGTACCTTTATCTCTCTATGTAATAAATATGACATGTTTACTTTTTCTGTGCTGTGCGCTCTTCTTCACAATGTCCTGCAGACTGGCTGATGACAGGGCCAGCAGGGCCAGCAGCAACAACGCTGACAGCTTCATCTGGAAATGAAACACAAAATATTGTCAAGGCTTTAAACTAATGGTGTGGAGTAAGTTTGTATGTTCCTTCTTACATTTGATGTATGAAACACATAATTTAAAAAGAGAACAGTTAGTAAACCGGATCTGAACATCCTTTACACTTTGTCCGTAAAATGGATCTGAATTATAGACATAAGAGTGAATTATTGCATAATGTATCTCAAACCTCTGTTACAAGGTGCTAAATGACACAACAATCCAAAATTATCATCATATTGTCTGTGTCCATTCAGAAATAACTGTAGGGTCATGTAGGAAGTATGTATATAAGAGTACACATTTTTATATGATTAAATAAAATATAAATAATGAAACTTTTGATAATTAGATAGTAAAGTAGAACATACTCTTTTAAGTAACCACATCAAAATCGAAATGGTACATTTCTTTCCTGGAGACATTTAGCCAAGACTTGAGATTTTTACAAAACAAGACTGGAAATATGATATAATGCATCCAAATATTATACATTGATTATTAGAGATTATTGCCACTTAATCGTGATCATCAATGATTGTCCTGAATCTGACTGACTGAAGGTGAAAAGAGACTGAGCAGCACTCACCCTTACAGTCGCTCCCTACAGAGTCCACAGCCGGTCACCTCCAGGTTTATATACACTGGTTTATGGCTCAATCATAAAGCACACTGCACACTCTGTCTCACATGGATCAATAAACACAAAGTGGTGCAGTGGATTTGGTACCAGCTGAAGGCGACTGGTGTCTTTGGGATTCATTTTCCTTCAAAAATTACCCTTTCACCCGATTTCCCAATTTCCATTAAATGTTGTGAATGGATTAAGCGTTGGCCAATATGTGAAAATGAGACTTTGGCAGATCTGAATTTATGACTCTGTCAATAAACAATTACTGTCTGAGCTTTTGGTCTATAACTATTAAACTTAATCCAAATAGACTTGTAGGAACAAAAGGTAGGGGAAGATGTCGTTTCCAAAGAAATAAGGGTCGGGACCATTGCTGCATTATCAGTGGTGAGGGACAGGTCTCAGTCCACTCTCGTCCTGGTAAGATGTCTCGCTATCCACTTCAAGATACTGTAAGTGGTGGTGCGTGCCTCCACCCGAGTATCACAAGGGTAATGACAAGAATAGCTCAGGATCATTATGTAATAACATAAAGTCATAATTAAAAGATGAAATCACGTCTTTAATTGGGTCAATAATTTGGGGAATTGTAATAGGCTACATTGGTGGTGGTTTCTGAACCCCTGAATGTTAGAAATCTTTACGTATTTCAATACCATCTAACTGTTACAACCCATGTTGCTAATTTAAGATGAAATTAATGATTCCAAGTTAGAGGTGCACTATGTGGTTTTGGAAAAGACATTTTAAATCAGAAGAGAAAGATCTTTTACAAAACGTTAAAAAACAAATAAATTCTTTATTTTCATGACTGAATAAACAAACTAACCTCAAAGGACAACATCATTTCATAATGTTTTACTTTGTGTATATTTGGCAGACCCTGCCACCTTTGTGGCTTAAAACATTGTTCTCTGGACCGTATTTTCCTTTGAGAACAGGTAATTTATTCAGTAATGGAAAATATTTTGTATTACTACTTCATTGATATTGTAAATATTACAGTTCTGAGTTTGAATTTCTTCTCCAAAACTACATAATGCCCTTCAAATAATATATAGATAAATAGAATGTTGAAAAATGATGACACTGAAAGTTTATAGAAGAGAATTCTGAATCACCCAGCTGTAGTCGTCAGATTAAGGGATAAAATGTTGTGACAATTTATCTTTCAAGCAGCTTGTATAGAAAAAAACGTTTAAGGGGTGAAGATTTGAGATGAACACTATTAAAGCCACACAAATGTGGGTGACATGCTTAACAGCACCCCAAAATCCCTGCATGTTCAAATTCAATGCACAGTGAAGTCATGTTATTATTTTTTATTTATTTCAATTGAATACATCAGGCAGTGTATCTTCAAAATAAGGGACCTGTGGTGAAAGGTTCAGACCTCAGCAGGTATCATTAAAAAAAAATTTTTTTATCTGCAACTGCTCCTGTTGAGCTTAGAGCAATTTCAGGCTCTCATCTGCAGCAGAGAAGGGAGACCACACCACATTTGGTTGATATTATTGATCGACTTCCAGGTGGGAGCGAACAGCTTGAATAGGCTTAAGATGATAAAGCGATGGAAGCCACATCTGAAGAAGTCTAAGTTGATCTGCACCTTTATTTTATTTACAACACCCTTGCTGTTGTGTTCATGCTGGCTGCTCTCATGACCCATTATGAAATGAGGGCAGATAAATCCAGGATAAGATTCAGGATAATTAACAAGTAGGGGGGAGAGAGACTGATAAGTCAGTTACTTATCAGTTAGTTTTATCCTCCAGGCGATCATACGGTATCAATGACCTTCAGTGTATCACGCATTTATTATAGTGTTTGTCAGATGTCAACTCATCTTCTACTGATGAATCCAAACCATAAACTAATACAGGTTTCTTCCCCTCACTGTGTAACAGTGCTGATTCTTTTCCTCTAATCGTCTTCTCAATTTAAGTTTAGTGAGCTGAGCTCTTAACATCGACCCAGACCTCAAAGGAATCAATACCAGAAGTGTTTGTGGTATCAAAAAGAGACCTTTGTTTACCTCAAAATAACAGCTTCACCATCATTTTGATGATTTAGCGTCTTGCAATAGGATGAATGGTGTCTCTGTCTCCGAGTCACTATTCATACCTCACATTCCTTCTGCTCTATGTAACTTCAGTGAGAGGGTAGGATCACGGTGTTACATACATGTTTACTTCAACATACAAGTTCTAAAACTTTGGGGGGTGTGCCAAATATATCAAAATGCCAATTTTTACATAATGTTGCTTTAAAAAGGAGGCTCTCAAAAGAGCTGTTGTCAGCTTAACAGCAACTTCAAAACTTAACAAAATAAAGCTCCACAGTTTACTAACTCTTTCTGGAGCCTTCAACTGGTTCCTATAAAAAAATCCTTTTAAAGAAACACAAATCTGTTTCACACAATGTTATACAAGTATATAAGTATATTATATTTTATTAGAAGTATGAATATAATTCATATCTGAATTCGTGTGTGAGTAGTTGAATAAAAGTTTTGGTTTTTAAAAAAAAAAGAAGTTAGATTTGTTTATGTAAAGCAAGGCAAAGTAGTTTTTATTTATAGAGCACATTTCAAAGTCAAGTTAAATCAAGTTTTTGTTTACAAAGTGCATATTCACAACAAGAGGTATCTAATGAGACTATTCAATTAAAGGAGCTCCAGGACAAACTCTTTAATTTACGCCAAAAATTCTCCCATGAGCATATATTGCTTCACAACACAAAGGCAATTCCAAGTGTTTTACACAGGTGTTACATTTCCCCAGAAAACAAAATGTATTTAAACTGGCCAAAAATCTCAAATGCTCGCAACCCAGATTTTCACCCAACAGAAAAAACAGTGAGCCAACTGCTGTTGTTGACACCCCAAAACAGACAACCAACTGAGCAGGGCAACTGCAACCCCCTTATATAGCCTCCCAGCTGACTGATTGAAGCCAACTGAGGGAGAACATCACAGGTGCACCCAATAGCGTCTGATTTCCAGTGACCTGTATCTTGAGACATCCCTGTTAATATCAGGATCTTGGGGAATCTCTGACATGTCCATAACACAGGAAAATTATAGAATATAAGCATGTAAAAACAGAAGCCAAAGAAACAGAATACATGTGATGATCTTTCAGTGCCACCTGCTGGATATATCAGACATTACAGCTCTATATTCATTGTGCTGTTTCCAGAAATCCCTCTCTTTAGAGCTATTCTAAAGACTATTTCTTCTGCAGAAATGATCTCTGACTAAAACTGCTCATACTAGCAGGGATAGACACATTGCTGCTGAATTGTTTAACTTAACTTTACTCACTGAAGTCTATGTATGATTCAGTTAAACCAAAAATCTTTTTCCTTATTGTATTTTTAGAAGCTTCAAGATGTAAAAATCATCAATTAATAAATGAGAAAATATTAGAAGTAAAAAAACGATAGATTGTGTTTTCTGGTTCCTCTCCTGTTAATCATCTCAGGTCTCAAGACTCTTGGGATTCTTCATGGCGCTCCCGTGACCACTGCACTAAGCTTCCAGGACACTGGTTAACGTTTGGTAGAGGTTTACAGCGGTCAACTATTGCTCTGACTTCTCCAATCTGAACACCGTAGTATTTCCCAGTAATGATAGTCCAACTGGTTCTACCATTTTTGTAGGTGCGTGTCAGTCGGGCTGTGTATGGGATGTCTAGCTTGTTATTATATCCCACCATACGGGTTGTGCAAGAGTGGTTGGGTGGGACTTTGAGGTCTAGGGTAACAGTGCAAGTTTTCCTCTATCGTGGATTCCCCCTGTAAGTACTCCACTGTTGTCTCACTACTTAACTCAACTGTTTGGTCGATGAAAAAGGGAATTCCTGTTGTGATTGAGGTTCGGACACCAAAAGTGTTGGAAAAACCAGTGTCCCACCTGTGTTCCACTGCGCTTGTCTTTGAAAGCGTGACACTTTTCCCAACTTCCCTGCACGCATAGTTGGTGATGGTAGAGATACGCATGGTCTCTGGAGGATATTGGAAGATTTTACCACTATCAATCTTATACTTGACATCAGAGATGTGCTCACTGATCACATCCTTATTGAAGGTCAGGACCTGGTACCCCTTCCGGTAGTAGTACTCTTTGTCTTTCCACGGAAGGAAAAACGCCCTATGCTTGGGATGCACCTTCCCAAGCCCATACCCGTTCATCCCAACATATTTGTCACCCCCTTTGCAGGTCCCAACTGAATTCTGAGGCACTGAACCAAAGGAACCAGGCTTCCACTCCAGAAACTCAAAGTTATCCTTATTAACTAGGACTTCAAAAGGGGAACAACTGTACGCTCGTCCTGCGAAGGGGTAGTGGCAGTACGGACCCATTCTGGGGTTGTAGAAACCGGCCTCACATCTGTATTGGCAGATGTAGTCGTAACGACGAGTATGACGATTGTATATGGCAACAGCTCCATCGGGAAGAGAGCCTTGCCAGGTTTGCCATTTCAGGTTGGCACTTCCAAAGTCGAAGGGTAAAGGCTGACTGCGCCTGCTCGCAAGCTCCACAGGAGGAAGGAGGAAGCCTTCATCTGTTTGCATCGGATCACTACCATTGATTTCAGGAATCCTGTCTTCCAAATCTGGGTCCAAGTATGAGACTGTATTAAAAAAAAAGGAAAATACACTGATCAGCCAAAACATTAAAATGATTGACAGGTAAAGTACATCACATTAATCGTCTTTTTACAATGCAATGTTGTGCTGAGAATAACCTGGGTCCTGGCATTCATGTGGATGCCATTTGACAGACCCAAACACTGCTGTAGACATGCTAGTTATGTTGGTGTTGCTTTTGACAATAAGGTTTTACAGTATATGGTTGTATACTAAACGATATATTACAGGTGTATTAATGAAAAATCATACTGTAAAAATCAAATAGATCTATTAAGAATAACGAATAGTTTGACCAGTTTTAAAAAAATCTGCTGTAAAGTATTTGATGCTTTTAATATCCAGACAGAAGTGTCTCTCTTTCTCTCTCTCTCTATCATATATACATTATACATACACTCACATGCACACACATTCAGGCAGTGTACAATACAGGAAAGGCAAAAAGCATAGCCTCCAGTGTTTTATCAAGTAACACAATTACAATTACTGAAATTTAAATGAGTTCGTTACTCGCGTTACTCTCTTTTGTGAAAAATGAACGCTTGCAGAGAAGAAGACAGTTACACCATTCCTGTTCGGCTCCCGGACCGTGGTCGGGAAGCCCCGGGGAGATGATTTCCTCCAGGGCCGAAGTTGGTGTTTACCTTCGGGGTGAACCCCTTCACGTGTTAAGCTGGTCGGGAAATAATACCAGGGAGCTTAGCTGTATCTTGAGGAGCCGTTGCCTTCACAGCTAAACTGCAACAACCTATACATTTAACTGCTCGATCTGCTAGTTTCCTGCTTTGCTTTCCTTCCTCTCCCATTCATTCACCTGCTGCACGCATGCACGCTCCCTCACTCTCGCTCGCCCACACACACCGCCCTACTCCTAATAGGGGGTTCGCCACTCTTATAACAACAGACAGGCCTACTTTAGCTGCTTCTGATCTAATGTCGCAGCACCTTGTGACGCAATGATACACCAATCGTATCAATCAATCAGCATTAAACCACCTCGTGGCCGACAGTGCGGATAGAATGAGCTTTCTCTCCCGGAAGTATGGACATTTAATTTATATTTAATATAATTACTTTTAGCTCCTCAAAAAAAGTGCTGAGTTTTCACTTCAAAGAACCAATCCGCATCAAAGAGTAGCAATGTTAAATGACTGAGACAGTTGTTGAAGGCATGTTGCCCTGTTGATTACAATAAATAGGTCTAAACATGATGTTTATGGTGTTTGAATATTGAGTACTGTTCATATTTACTTTTAAAAAGCAGACATAAAATTAACATAAAAGTTACTTTACCTAGTAACTAATTACTTTTGATATACAGTAATTGGTAAAGTAATTCAATTAGCAGACACTTCCAAATCGACTTACAGTAATTCATACATACATTTATACACTGATGGCAGGGGCTGCCATGCCAGACCAGCACATCAGGAGCAGTTTGGAGTTCAGTATCATGCCCAAGTACAATTTGACAACAGGGGAATTGAACCAGTGACTTTCCAATAATAAGACTCTGGCTTTACCACCGAGCCACAGACAATGTTTTAAACATTGACACGAACAAAATTTGTGTTAGTGAGCACTGAAAATAAACAAATGACAGCTGAAGACAGATCAACAAGAGAAATTAATAACCAATAATTACCATTTATGTCTTCTGTGCTGTTCATAGTATCAAGAGGACTGGCTGAGGTCAGAGCCAGCAGGGAAAGCAGAAGCATCATTGACAGCTTCATCTGGAGTTGAAACAGAGAACAAAATTCAGTGAGCTCAGTTTTTAAGTTTATAATCAAATCCTAAAACGAACATTGGTGAGGAATTGTCAGCAACAAAGAATCTCTGCAGAATCATGTAATATATTGTCTTGCTGCAAATTACATACAATTACATAAAATTACATAATTCACAATAACAAATATGAATGCAGTCCTAATAGCTCAGTCACATTAGTGGGATTTAATAGAACTTGGGATTTGCAGAGAAAACCCGAAATGTTGTTGGAAAAAAAAAAGTTCTGCTCAATCAGTTTGGGCCATGATTGGAAAAAATGTACCAATATATATATAAATAAAATTGATAACAACAACAGTTGTTCTTTTCCCCTTGATTTGAGGTGTTCAAGTAAAGAAGTTGTTAAGCTCAAGGTATGTTCTAAAAATGGCTTGTGATGGAAATTTGCCCCCTGACATTCATTTTTGAATATTACATTATTTATAATCTATTTACAAAAGTGCAGGCATATAGGACTGGCACTCTTCGAATACACTAAGACAAAAACACAAAGAAAAGCACTCACCATCACTGTCATCTGAATGTTTTTCACCTTCTGTTGACTCCAAATTTATAAGGGTGCATCAGTTTCATTTTGACTCAGCTCCTCTACCATTAAACACTGATTGGTCCAAAGAGATAAGAGAAACAATCACTGAGATGTCCTGTTCATATGAGAAAACCTGTGAAAAAAATAATAAAACAAGTAAATCTAGTGTGTGAAAGGCCTGAGAAATGCATTTAACAAGAAGAAAGCCACAGATTAACAGGCACATCCTGTAAGCAAGAGAAGCCTTCAGGCCGGTGCTGAAAAACATGATCATAAATCATGATCAAATGAAATCTCAGCTAATAAAATGATATCTAAATGTAAACAAGCCTTTCCTTCTTTGAGAGAGAAATACGTTTCCCTATTCCCTTCATCGATTACAGTAAGGTTAAATTAGATTGGTAAATGATTGATCTACAAAAGAAAAGAGAAAGATAAGGCGGTGTTAGACATACAGCACAATCATGAACTATTATTGTTTTCTCCAGATTTACAGCTGGATTGCTGGTCACCATCTGAGCCTCACCCAACACCTACAACTGCCTTCTGTTCTGTGCATTGCATTCATCCCCTCCCAACTCAAGCGCTGTCGTTGTACAACCCGGTCCCTAGGTTCCTGTGTGTCAGTTGATTAACAGTGATTAAACACAGCTTTATTTAGGATTACATACCATGTTAACATAATACAATTCTAAGTTTGAATTTCTTCTCCAAAACTATATAGCGCCCCTTTAAAATCGCAGTCGGTTGCTGTGGTGAGGGCATATACCCCTGTACATGGTGCTACGAGGGCTCCACAATCAGTTATAAATTTACTATTATTATTATCTATCAGACATAAGCTCTTTCTGAGGGGGTTTACAAGAGGCTTGAGGAGGCCACAGTCAGTTGAAATACTTCACCAATAGGCACGACTAATGCAGGTCCAGGGAGGGGAAGTACTGACAGGCTGGTATCGGCAGAACAGAGGGAATGTTCTGATGATGCCAGGTGTAGAGAGAACTCAAGAAGGCCATAAACAGCTTCAGGCAAACATCAGATGACTGTGAAAACTACTGACCTCCACTGGAGGTACAGTTGAGCAAGAGCTCCATCAAGTATTCTTCTTCATGCGTGAATCAGTCACCCTGCGTAAACCAGCACAAGCTGTAGTCACCCAGGAATCATCCACTGCCCCAGCAGTTGCTCGAGGGCTGCAGCGAGCTACTTGACTGTGTTAAAGTTTAAAACAAAGTGCTAGACGATATGCTCACTTGTCCGGACTGACTGTTTGTATTTGATTCACTTTACCATTTGAGAATATGCAGGTGAGAAGAGAATTTTTGTAATAATGACTAAGCTTTATATATTTTTTCTTTCAAATGACCATAAGAGAACATTTCAGTCACCAGTAAAACAACAGAGCACATAAAACCACTGAAATACTGATGTATTTTAGCTTGTTACTGAGCTTTGCTGAAGTCTGATAATAAGCTATTCATTTAATCAGGGGTGTTGGAGCAGGACAGGTTGTTCTTTACACTAGTGCAGTGCCCATAGGAAATGGGTATTCCTATAGAAAAGTGGGAGGTTTTTCATGGATGACCAAATGAGGCTGTGTTTGAAGGTGGGACATCAGGGATATAATTGGCTGTTTTTGACTTTTTTTTATTTTACCATTATATTTCAGCTTAAAAACTATTTGCTTGATTATTGTCATTATTTTCAGCACAACCTCACATGTGTGACTGTACAGTTATTTTTTCATTTTGACATACTGTATTAACACAATGGACCTAAAATTACAAAATGATAAAATCAGATTAGGAAAAAGAAGCAATTTTATTACTTATAATGCAAATACAAATTGTTGTTAAATTTGTGCATAAGTTTTTGACATTTACAAAATTATATGTAGCTATTTACATTTAAATGCAGGCAATGCCTCAGACCCAGGCCTCCGCATCCAGCAGTCTCCTCATTGTTTTGACTCACAACACACAAAAAACGACTACACTACACACTTAACACACCACACCAAACACTACATAACACACTAACTATACACTCCAAACACGCCAAATGTCACAAATCTCTCAACTCTCAAAACTCGCGGTCACTATTGTTGTGTCTGTCACCGCCACTGCTGCTGTCAATAGCCCCATTCACACTGCCATTTGCATGCAGGGATCCTGCGCCAATTCTCCGCACCCTCCTCTGTGTGAAAGGTTACAGACGCGGAGAGGGGGGAAATTTTGCTCCGGTGCTGATCCACCTCTGGAGGTAGTATCAGGTCCGCATTATTGGTGAGCCTCCCCAGTGTGAACGGATACGCTGGAGGCGCGGAGTGGGGGCATGTCGGTCTGACTAGTCTGATACCTGCACAGGTCCTTCACTCGACTAAATACAGAGAAATGTCCCACAAAGCAACATTACAATACCAAACAAAAGTAACACAGTAACTGTCTTTGGCAACTTATATGAGGAAAACAAATACCACAGCTGTACGTGGAGAAGCGTCCGTCCTCCTGTCTGTCGTCCCGCCTGTCCTACCAACTCTTCGTCACATTTCTGCCCGAAAAACAGCGCCTGTTACCGGCAAAAAACTTTAACTCACCGAGTGTTTGTGATGACAATAAATCACCGCGACCGTCAGTCCTCCGGACCGAGACTTCAGTGAACTTTACCCCAGAAAACAGCCTCTGTCCCCGCGAGTGAGAGAGTCAGACAGCGTCCAGTTTAATGATGGCGATTATGTAATTATGTAATTTAGCGCGAAATACGTAACTTCGTCACTTTCAAGGATGTTTGGTTGGTCAGGATCTCAATCACTACACATTATAACAGCATCCGTATGATTATAAACTGCCCGCAGGTTTAGATTGACAGGGGGGGACACCGAGGAAACACCGACGTACATGACGTGTACCGTCGCCTCTTTAGGAGCCGCAGCGCCGGCTTTCTGTGTAAATTACACGGCGGTATGGCGGAGATGCTTCGCTCTGTATGAATCACAATCGGTGGAGAATTGGCGAACCACCGCTTCGGAGATAATGCGGAGACGCTGTGTAAAAAGGGCTACTGTTTCGCCGCCGTCCCTCCCACAACTTCCCCTGTTCCTCAGCAACCAAATCACACGTTTTGCCATATCATTTTGTGATTGGTTGGTGTGGTGCCTCTTTCCACCAATAGGAACGTGTTTTTTCCAAACACTTCTTGCTTGCGGACACTTTCATGACAAAAGCCCATTTTTACTGTCTCTTCCTGCACCAGACACAAAGCAAACGTGACGGCAATGTTTCCGAAAAAGCGTGGCAGACATTATTTACCGTAAGTCCAGTTTTGGGCGCGCCGGCGCGTCTGTTGACTTAGGAGGTGGGGCGTGGGGATGGGCTAGCAGCTAGCTACACATGAACATCCACAGATTCCAGTTTGTTGTCCTCGCCAGGCACGTGCACACATAAGGCCCAAGGGGTGCTTGAGCCCCTGCCGTTTTTGCCTCGTATTAAAAAGTGTCCTTTGTGTGTGTGTGTGTGTGTGTGTGTGTGTGTGTGTGTTTAAATAAATAAATTCCTGTTGTGCAAAATGATGTCAAAAAACGGCAGTATAAAAACGCAACGGTTATCTACCGTACGCATTTCGTGCGTAATATGGTGTCGTGTGTGTGTGTGTGTGTGTTGAGCCTATAAAGCCGCTTCTCTGTCCGCTGCGGCTCCGCTCCTTCTCTCTCTACGAACGGTCACTACTTTCAAATTAAAAGCCCCCCGCTAAGAACTCAGTTCTAAACCCCAATGGGGTGCGATGTAAAGCTCTTATTTTAAAGACAAAGAGAGAAAGAAGCCGCTGCCTCATCGAGAACTCCACCACGCACATAGATGAGACGTGACAGTGGAGCGACTTGAACTTTTGTGAGTTATAAACCATTAACATAACTTCCTTGTGGGGCTTATAATTCGCCTTCAACTAATTTAATGTGCTTAAATATATATTTCAGAGGAGCTTCCATTTGTGCTTGTGAAGCTAACTGCTTGTTAATGAGAGTTACAAATAACCTGACAGCTGTCTGCTGTTTATTTTGCCACAAGTCTTAAACTTCTTCCAGATATTGAGTTTACTGTGACTTTGCTGTTGTAAACATTGTTGTTCCTACTAACAGTCACAGTAGTCATTTATTGGTTTTGTCACATCTTTAGATGTGTAGCCTGTATTTCAATTTTTTTAATTGCCCTCCAATAAATAGCCTAATAATAAGCCAGTGTTGCATTGAACTGCAGCTTCCAAACTTCAGTATTATGATGATGTGAATAATCTCATGTTGACAATAATTTGTTGACACAAATGAAATGGCAGTTGCATATCACTCACAGCTACACAGGCTACACAGCTAAGTAGTTAGCTTTCTATAAGTACTTTGTTTATTAATTTTACATTAATCAATCTACATGTTGTGTAATATAGGTGCGAAAAATGCGCACATACTGCCCTTTTCTGACTTTGAGCCCCTGCCCCTCTATAATCATGTGCACGTCCCTGGTCCTCGCATATCAGGATCTCCTCAGACCCAAACAGACTTGGTCCGGACTCATTCAGTCTCATTAATCCACAACAGTCAGTTTAGATGCACAGAACGGGACCGAACTGCTGGCAAAATCCCGATCCAGCTTGCGCCGCTGCAGGTATAAATCTGCTTGTTTCTTAAGGTGTGTCGTGGGAATGGGCTCTGCAGTGATTGGCTCTGGTGCACACGTGGCTATGGTGGCTATGGCTGACAATGCTAGCCGAATTGATAAATACTTTATGAAATAATTTATTAACGGTATCATTGTAGTCCAAACAAATCCGACGTTTCACACCCTTACACCACACAGCAGCCATTTTGAAAATCTCAGGTCAGTCTGATCCTGATCGGCAGGGATATTTGAGGCACACACAGACAGACAGAGATTTCTTGCTTTTATAGAGAGATTACTTTACAGGTCTTTACAGCTGGTAAAATACTGATGGACTTGACAAGGGGACTTCTTTCAGTAGAAAAGGAACTATAAGAGAAAATAAGTTGCCCTTCTCCTTCCTTAAGCTAAGGCAGATAGAATAAAGTCTGTGTGGTCATGGTTGTAGTTTACACGTGGACAACAGAGACATGTCCACAACATTGTTTGAGTAAATCCATTCACTTTTTCTTTGGAGTGAAATCAATCATATTATGCCATTCTGATATCTCCTAGACAGCTAATTTAAGTATGCTATGCTAGCATCTGATTGGCTGAAAGGGAGGATGATTGATGTCGTGATGGGTTTTGGTGTCACAGCCAATGTTAAGGCCAAACCTATGGCCTTGGAGGTGGTTGACCTATTAAAGGACACAGAGAAATAAAGTAACATTAGACAAAAGCTAATAGATAAATAACCACAAGTTTCCTGCTTGGCCATTAATGTTTAATGTGCATTTTGTGATAAATCTCCTTTCCCCCGTGAGTTTTAAAACAGATTTTGATGCTGCGATAACCTTCTGACAAGGTCAGGGTACAAACTACATTGTAGAGTATTCATCTCCACTGACACAACATCCTCACAGGGGATTTTCCCATGAGGAAACACACGGTATCAAGGAAGTCTTTTAATGTAATATCCATTAATGTTAAACTGCGATCCCTAAAAGCTCATTCCACACAGATGAGCAAAAACAGCCGGAGCGAGCAGACAACTTCCTCCAAATCTTCTCTGATGCACATTTTTAGCATTATTTTTACGTGTACTCTTAAGCAAGTACAACAACCCATTTTGTCACAAATTTGGCTTTTTATGTCACACCTTGATTCAGGATCAGTTTTTTCTACAGGTTTTTACTGGTGCTGAGGAGGCATCAACATTTCTACTTTCAGCACCCATGTTTCAGAATTCTACAAAATACCTTGTAACAAAAAGTATGGAGCCAAAAGTAGAGATGTTCCTATACCATTTTTCCCTCCCGATACCGATTCTGATACTTGTGCTGTGGGTATCGGCCGTTAACAAGTACCGATAGCAGTGTGATATGAAAAAAAACCCCATCATACTATGCCTGCATGACTGTGATATGATTATCATTGTGGTGAGGCCTGGCTCAGGTTAAACCCTTTCTCACACTGAATGAATACAGCAAATGGAAGCCATTTATTTTTAAATTAATTTTTAAATAGAACAGTATAAAACAGTTGTGCAACAGCAACTTAACTAAATAAATCTAGGAAGATTTTTTTTTTTTTAAATTAAAGTGCAGCCACAATATTGTAAAAAAAAGAAGAAGGCATTTAAATTACTTAGAAATCACCCAGTCTGACGTTAAACCTAGCAAAGACAGAGTTGCGTGCATAAACTTCTCGTCCAGCGTCCCCTTTATACACAACACATAGCTCGCTTGTGTTTTGAATAACTAGCACGTTTGCGCATGCATGATGACCCGTGACCTGTGACCTCCGACCCGTGACTTGTGAAGCCGACAAGAAGAGATCTCAGACTGGCCGTCCTGTACGTCAGTCAGTGGCATAGACTCGACCTGTTGCAGAGTGCCCTCTGGTGGATGCCAACACTCATAGCCGGTAAATAGATTCCTATTTGATAACGTGGTATCGGATCGATGCCTGGACTCCAGTCAGTCGCTGATACCGATGCCAGCATTTTCGGCAGTATGAGAGGCATTTCCGATACTGGTATCGGAATCTGAACAACTCTAGCTAAAAGTTCACTTACAGTTAGCCTTTACTCAGTTTTTAAAAGGTCACTTGAGCTACCAGTCATAAACTAAACATGAAGAGGCAACCTGTGGAGCTGAGAAATGAAGCCAATATGGAAGCACCAAAACCTGCAGTTCCTCAGATGGCAACTTGAGACCAAAAGCAAGTCAATCCTCAGAAGAGCCACTGTTAATATGCCCAATTTTGCAGCAGAGATAAACATGGACCTGGTTGAAAAAACAGTTTTTGTCTCTGTCTCTGTAGCAAATGAATCTCTTCACGACAACTGTACAGGGGGTGAATCTTTATATAACTCATTTACATTGCATTAAGGCATAAAATTTGCACATAATAAGGGGTGTAGCTTTAAGAGAGCTAGCTGACTGCTTGGCTTCAGCTCAGCAAAAGCTAATTCCTTTCACTGAACTTCATCATTTTGTTGTATTTGTGGTATTGATGCATTTTGGAGATTCTTTTATGCTGGTATCAGACAAATAATATGGCTTTCTGTACAGGTAACTGGACTAAAAGACTGTTGTGGAGGGACAGAAGCTGGATTGACGAACAACTCCTATTGGAATGTACGAGGGAAAACGTAACGTTAGCCTATGATACTTGATGGACGTTCAGAGAAGAGAGGGGGAAAGGACAGTAGGTGGTCAGTGTTACTCTGTTCAGAGTGAGCTTGTTATCTTGTGGCTCATGTAAATCCTCTCCGATTGGGGCAAAGAAACCACAGGTGTGGTTAATGTGTACTGATCAGGTCAAAGTGAAAGTATGTACGGTGTTTGTTCAGTGACTGGGTCAGGAAGCAGCTACAGTATAAAAGCCCGAAGGGGACTGGAGGTGCATCAGTTGATGGACACTGAGATGGTGAGTACAATTTTTTTCATGTAGTGGTAACTTTAATCGTAAATTTGCATCATTTCAAATTATGACTCAGTTATAAAAAATGTTTTGGATTGATTTGGGCTTATTCTGATTTATTTGCGGTACCTTGAAAAAACAACATTTCTTAGTATATAACTAATAATATGAATAATGATAAAACATTATTTAGTAATATTATCAAACAGTAATTGTGATTCAAATGTTTAGCCTCCATCAAATTCTGTTTTTCCAAAATCTTTTATGATTAATTTAATTAATCCTCAAAAACAAATGTACCGTGTGCAGTCAGCCCAGACTACAGAGTCTTCACAAAGTGAGTACTGAACAGAGATGTTGTTCTGTGTTTTTTCTCCAGATGAAGCTGTCAGTGTTGTTGCTGCTGGCCCTGCTGCCTCTGTCCTCAGCCACGCCTTTGGACCTCGGAGACAACACAGAGCAGAGAAATGGTAAAAACACATGACATTATGACTTTGGGAAGATGTTGAGGTGTATGTTGATCATAAAATGATGCCTATCACTCTAAAACAGTGGTTCCCAAAGTTTTTCTTGAGGACCCACATTTTTACAATTGTAAACTTTGGCGATCCTGTCTGTGGCAGTCTCTGTTAAGGTGTTCCCCTTAGAGTACTGGAAAGTCACCTCAGTGCTGATCTGGAAACGTCCATCAACGAAGAGAGGGATGCCAGCTTCAAAGCTTGCACTAACACCCACACTGTTGTCCCACCTTTCCTGCACCTCAAATGTCTCTTTGAGGGTATCTGTTTTAGTTAAATAAATGAATACAATTTTAATGTAGCCCTTAAATTTAGTTGTTTTGTCACACAAATGAATTAAATGCTGACTCATCTATATTTAGAATATTACCTTATATTGAAACTATTACACCCCTTAAAATCAAGAGGGCTCCCCTGTGGATCTTTGCCACCCCCTGAGGGGGGGTTGGGAATCACTGCTCTGATGGACACAGTGAAACAAAAAAAATATTTTCTACATTTTGATCTGGTGTCTTTTTGTCAGTTGTTCGGTTACCTCGTCTTTAATGCAAACAAGTTGGTCACGGCAGCTTGCAGAGCAGATTAATATCATGGGTCAGAAGGGTTTTATGTTCAGCTAGCAAGAACATTTATATTCTTCTGCCTGATACAACATGAGGATGTTTTGGATGGAGGTATTTACTGACTGATTCACACTTTGGAGTCATCTAATGATCAGAAGAGTTTGATTTCTCATGATTTGCGTCGTCCATGTTCTCCTTTGTAGATCACCGTCACAGTCCAAGACAGTCCAAGTTCTGTCTCACTGTGACTTTAAGACATGAAAATACTTGGACTTAAATGACCAATGACAGCATGCTAACAAAGCAATAGCAATGCTGACATGCTGATGTTAAGCAGGAATGTTTACCATGTTGACCCTCTTACTTTAATGTGTTAGCAAGCTAACATTTGATAGAGAGCACTAAAACAGGCTATAGCTCAGAAGGTAGAGGGTATACAGTAGAACATCCAGTAATCAAAAGGTTGGTGGTCTGAAACATTGGCTCCCCCTAATGCATGTCGAAGTGTCCTTGACCAAGATATTGAGCCCCGAATTGCAATGTCAATAAGATGAATCCTCTTGGAACTATGAATGTGTCTATCCATCCAATAATGTGGAGACATTACAATGTGAAGAGTTAAAGGAGCGACCAGTTATTGATCTCAGTGTCCACAAATCAGAATAAGATTTAAAAATGTGGTTTTATAACTGTTTTGCTTCATATTTTTTAATGTTTTCTCTGTGTTTTTGCCCTTTCCTCGTTCTAATGCAAATCCTTGTCTTAATCTTTCCTCGTTTCTTTATCCAGTCTCTGAGTTGACCACCGATGGATCAATGCTCACAGATCGACCTCTTCTGACTGTTGCCAAGTTGAGGCAGAGGAGGCAGGTTCAGTCTTCTACTCCTGTGTCTACCGATAGCTCTAACCTGAAGTGGGTGACCTGGAACAACTCTCTCCCTAATGATGCTGTTGCAATTTACAATGGATATGTTGGTCGTACTGATTATGTCTGCAAATACCAGTGTGAGGCTGGCTTTTATAGTCCTAGTGAGGGTCCTTATTGTCACTATGCCAAACCAAAAAAAGAATATCTTGGTTCCCCATTTGAGATCCTGGTAAACAAAGACAATTTTGAGATCCTGGAATGGAAGGACGGTTCACACGGTTCAGTTCCCCAGAATTCAGTCCGAACCTGCCCTGGGGAGGACATATATGTAGGGCAGAACAAATACGGACTTGGGGAAGTGTCTGCTCAGGATAAGTGCTTTTACCTACCTTGGAAAGGTTCTGAATATAGCTATAGGGACTACCAGGTTCTGACCATCACTGAGAATATAGTTAGCCAGAAGATCTATGATGTCAAGTACATCATTGATGAGTCTAAAACCTTTCAGTATCCTCCAGAGGTCATGCGTAAAACAGTCATCAGCAACTATGAATGCAGCACAGTGACTAAAACAGATACCCTTACAGAGACATATGAGGAGCAGCAAAGGTGGGACATTTCCTTTTCTACCAGTGTGGGTGTTAAGACGAGCTTCGAAGCCGGCATCCCTCTCATCGCCGAGGTAGGTGTCGAGGTTAGCCCTGAGGTGGCTTTCCAGTACTCTAAGGGGAACACAGTGACAAAGACTACCACCGACACTGTTACTGTGGTGATCACAGCGCTGCCAAACCACTCCTGCACTGCCACTATGAAGCGCCTTAAGTACAAACTTAACATCCCGTTCACAGCACTCTTCAGCCGCACCTACGGTAACGGGAAGATCCACACGACGTCTATCACAGGAAAGTATGACAGCGTTCAGACAGCAGAGATCCAAGCTGTGTTGGACCGATGTGAAGTTCTCAACAACTCCAAGCCTTGCACATGAAATACCAAAAGCCACATAATGTGTCACATAATGCATCTCTATATTTGATGCTTTTATATATTTGATCCAGAGTAATTTAATTGCCTTTATTGAAGACACTTTGGATGGAAGACAATGAATGAATGTAATATAATTAGTAGAAAATACAAGATTATGATGTTTTAAAAATTGGTGCCTTAATGAATTGTTATGTTTATAATATAATCATCTGACATTTCAAAATTATTGTGTTACTCACTTGGTTTCATTGTGCAGAGTTTCACCTTTTGAAGAGGGAAAGAAGTTTTAGCTCACCTCAAATCTTAGTTTAAAAGCATGTATGACAGTGGTTTTAACAATGTTTTGTATTACATATATATCCTGGGCTTTGAACTCCTTTTTGTACATTTTGTTGTTGTTTGCACTTTGTGAGTTGGTTTCAAAAAGTTTTACTACTTAAACAGCTAAATGCTGTTTTCTGAGGAGAGTTTCAGCATTAACCAAAATGTGTTTAATACAGTTGGGAGCAGCTTCTCCATTTCTTTTGTGCATTGCATTGTGGGATATTGGTGTCTATTAAAAACACATCCTCAAATCAATGTTTTGATAATAACTGTATTTTCCAGTGTGAGAACATTCCAACACACTTAGATTGAGTGTGTATTGTGGACTTCAGCTATCAGATTATTCTTATTAACTATCTATAATTTATCTTTGACAGACCAGCTGTTTTTAGCACTTAAATACAGATGTGCGCATTGTAGATCTTATAAGAATACCCATCGCTACTCCAAGGAAGGTAGAATGAAACCTTTAGACTCACCACACTGTCACCTTAGTGGCATCAAGGAGCTTGTTGCCTGGACACAATTTCCTATTCAGATGAAACATTGTGATCAGGATACTCTTTACATTTACAGGCAGCAGAGGGCAGCAACAGACTGACAGAGAAATGAAGGTTGACAACGAGGTTTTGGACAAACATTTTACCATCATTTTAATTTGAAGACCAAACATAAATGTTAATCAAACAAATGGCTGAATGGCTTCATGATAAATATGTTACATAAATATAATAATAATAATCATAATTATAATAACAACCAGCATTGCAAGTGAATTCAAAACAAATTATTTGCCAAACTTGAATGTGAACGAATAAATAAAAAAGGATGGCAAAACAAATCTAGTCATCTAAATAACTAAACTTAATGAGGAGTTCATGCTCTAAACTTTTTATTACACCAGCAAGCATTTACTGATTGAGTACAGAAACTTTATTAATATTGGACATGAGCAGTAAATCACAAAAACATGTAATGCTCATTATATAGCTTTAGGACTACAGGACTGTCTGGATGAAATGGTTTCATCCAGCAGCTTTACTGCAGCTCTCACTTGCAATTAACTAGAGATAAATAAAACATGGAGTCCATCCCCTCATGGAGGGGTGGAATGGTTCACAAAATCCATGGTTCGGTTCATATCACGGTTTTGTGGTCACGGTTTTCGGTTTGCTTCGCTTCTTATTTATTTGGCAAAGAAAGTTATCTTTTACAAATGCTAAGAACAAATAGTTAGTCACTAATTAATGTAATGGGCAGTGACAGTCAGGAGACCTTCAGTAGCCCTGGAGTAGAGGTGGTAAATACGGTTCCTTTTAAGGATTCGAGTCACTATGAGTCACTCACTAAACTGAACCGGGTTGTGTCACTTGAGTCACTTGAGTGAGTATTGCCTAATCACCATGGAAACTCAGTCCTAGCCCATTGTCTCTTAACCACTTACGTAGTAAAAAACACAATGCAATAAAACATTATATACATGAATGGAAAAATAAAAGAGATACTAAAATAAAATAAAGCAAAGTAAAACAAATTAAAAATAGATTACTGAGGTAGGAACGGTGAAAATGGATGAAGTTCCCAAACAGGGATAATAATAGCCTACTCACAATATACTACTTAATATTTATATATAATATTTATATATAAATTATTTTATTTTGCAAAAATTGATCGACCTAATTTCATTTTATTATGCTACATCTATACACCAAACCTACAGTAGCCTCTGGCTACCTGCAGAACATTGTGAAACATTATGTTATTTCAGAAGTGCAAGAATGGCTTCTGTTGTACAATGACAGGGATGTGCTTTTCACGCTGGCAGGAGGAAGTCTAACCCAGAGACTTCACTCGTTTGTCTGCTACACATTCAGAACGAGCGATGCCAGAAACACAGCCGACTTGTAGCTCTTCTTCTTGTTTACTGGCGGTCAAGCAAGTTAGCGCCCCTTATCTGGGATCTTAGTAAATCAGGCCCTGAATGTTTTGCTTTTTGTGCAATGCACATGGCAGGGAAATTGGACAGATGGAGTTCCAACTCTCCAATATGGTCATATAGAATTAAAAAGAATGACAGCTATGTCATAATGATAGCACTGCCACCTGTGGTACGTAAACCTGATTAACTAATTTTCCCTTTCTGTGTAGCATGAGAAGCGGAGTTGGAGTATGTAACCCAAAGAAACACAACCAACATGACTGATGCGACGGGGCTGGTGAAGCGCAGCAATGAGACCTGGAATCCGGCCACCAATGGGGGCAACGCTACCACCATCAAAATGTGTGATTCCAGCCCAGCGAGCCCAGACGCTGAGGGAGAGAGAGGACACCGTCGCATACAGACCACCAGGCTCACACCACGAGGCAGGAGGGCTCAACAATGAGCCCAACCACGACTACAGGATGACCTTGCTGTAGACGACGTGGGAAGGCTGAATTTTCAATCAGAGCCACAATCCTTTCACCATGTGTCACGTGTATTGTATTCGCACAAATGCCTTAAAGAAGTTAATAATGATGTGACATTTATAACTACATGTGTACAATGTTTTGCCATTAATTTTGATATATTCATTCTTACTTTGTTGCACCAACACGACAGGCCAATGTTGAGTAGTGGGCCACGTGGTGGGGCACTTTACCTCTCATAAACAGATGTTTGGAGAGGACGTTTCCCCCATCATGTTGCCAGGTCAGAATAGAAATCTGTCAATGAATATCACTGGGTCATCTGTTTGAGGGCCAGTCCAGAAGATGGCTCAGGGAAAGCTCTCAACTATCCTCTTGATAGCTGAAGCACTTCCCTATGGGTTGATACTCATTATCAGTCTTGTAGGTTGGGGTTGCATTTATGTAATTGGAAACCATATATATTATGTTTTATTTACAATATACTCATACTACTGTTTGTGTTACAATGATAAGATGGTTGTACTCCCTGATATTGAAGTTTGAAGTTTTGGTCCTTTTTTAAGGACCAAAGGGGGGACTGTGGTGGCAGATAAGAAACTGGGTCATGATCATGCATGTGAATAGATTTTGGAAAATCCCTTGCAGTCCCAGCAGTGCTCTAACATTGAGTTTGAGCCTGATTAAAGACCAATGTTTGATACACCCATTTATAATAACAATGTTGAAATAAATGAGCAACAGGTGCTGCCACAGCTCACCCAAGGCCACAGAAAGGAAGTGGCCTGGGTAAGACATGTGTAAGCTCTTAAGAACACATCCAAGAATGAGAATAATAAGTGACAAGCCCAGGATGATCATGAAGCGTATTTTCAGAGTCAGATAGTGAGTTAATTGGAAAGATAAGAAAAGTAGTCTCCCACTACACAAGCAACTTCTAATGAGCAGTAGAGACAGATACAAATCTATAAATGTTATGCAGAAGTGCAAAACAGCCACCAGCTTCAGACACTGACTTCACCACATTAGCGACAGCTAAGTTCAAGCAGTGTCCATTACAGTGCACGTGAAATGGAAAACTTGCATCACTCTTAATGCGTGCAGACACACCAGAGTGCTTCCCACTCATTACGGATGCACCATCAAGGACGCACCACCAAGATTATTTTTGTAGTCCAGGCCATACTTCTCTAGACACTTCACTATCATTTTAGTCAGACCCTCTGCATCCAGGCTTTCTGCTGAACGGAAGTGCAGGAAGCTTTCACGGATGGCACTGCGATAATAGTAATGCACAACTAAAGATTTGTGTCTTGAGTTAAGTCAGCCAACTCACCAAACATTTCACTTTCCCACAATAATTGCCCTTATTTTCTGAGTCATCAGATTCCCGATGACCCCCCTGTGCAATATTTTAAGTTCGCAGTTAATAGTAGAACCTCAGCTATTGTTTTTATGTAACTTTTTTTATGTAACTCATTTAAGGAGTCCAACATTGACTCTCGATGCCCCTTTCGTATTCACTCCAGGCATACATGGCATTCACGTGTTGCTCTGACTTTGAGTGTTTAAACCCACTACAGTCCCCCCACCCCCAAATAACAAGGGTTGAAAGAAAAAAACTCACAACCACACACACAATAACAGTTATAATACAAATATTTACCATATCATAAATACAAATAAGTAACAACAATAGAACTAGTATGATAGAATAGAATATAAATAAAACAGAATAAAATTTCTGAATTGCAGAAATCCTTTATCACACAAATAGAATAACACTCTGAAGAGAGTGTAATTATTATACTACACTTTGAACAAGAAATACACAAAATAAATAGCACATCAGCCATCTACAGCCTGACTTGCGTGCTAAAGTGCCCTCCTGGGAGCCAAAAACACGTGCTAAAGTGACCTCTTGGTTGGCAAGACACACTAAACTGCCCCCTTGGCTGGTTAAAACATGATAAACTGCCTTCTTGGGAGTCAAAATGCGTGCTAAAGTGTCCTTCTTTTTTCCTGTCAAAAAGTCTGTGCACGCCACTGCCCCACAATTTGAATAAATTTCAGACAACTCCTTTTTTTTTCGACAAATACTGTTGAGACTTACTGTATGTTTGGCTAAGGAGGTAGATAAATAATCACCCTGAGGCTCCAAGACCAATTCTGTAGAAGCCTGTGTGGCTTCCACAGAACAGCTCCTCTTTCCTGGCTAGTGGCAGAGGGTGCTCCAAAATATTTCAAAACTGCCCCTGCATTTGCATTAAAGTGAAACTCTCGGCAAAAAACATCCAAGACTTTATTTTCGATTGAATATGAGTCAAACCTTCGTGTAAAAGCATAATTACGACGAAAGAGGCACTTTTAAGATTTACCATAGTTTTGTTTTTGGGCAAGCTAATTTTCAATGGGGGTGCAGGGGCACTTTTACGCTAGCATCGAAATTGCTTTTTCAAAACGTTTTTTTATGTAATTCATTTAAGGAGTCCAACATTGACTCTCAATGCCCCTTTTGTATTCACTCCAGGCATACATGGCATTCACGTGTTGCTCTGACTTTGAGTGTTCAAACCCGGCATCTTTAAAGAAGGCTTTTCTTCCAGTTGGAAAACTCTGACTCGGATGTGAAGGCCAATTCCGGCACACTGGGGAGGTAAAAATGCCTGCAGGCGAAACAGTAACAGGCATCTTGACATAGAGAGTACTCCAGACACGGCTTGTCCCTTAACCAAGAAATGTTGAATTATCCTTATCTAATTCTATGTAGCTTGCAGCTAACATTGTGTTAGCCGCTAACCTACTCCGCCCCTGAGGCCATCTAGGCCAAATGGAGGACAATAATTTGAAAAGTGTTCAAATGTTAAAACTGTGTGGTGTAGTTGATGTGAGGATTCCACACTACAGTCCCCCCACCCCCAAATAACAAGGGTTGAAAGAAAAAAACTCACAATCACACACACAATACCAGTTATAATCAGTGATGCCACTTTTTTCAATAACAAGTAATCTAACGCATTAATATTTTCAAACCAGTTATCAGATTAAAGTTACTTATTCAAGTCACTGTGCGTTACTATTATTTTGGTCATTTTCCTCAGTAAAAATATATATTTTTGCTTTCTTCTTGCGTGTCGGGAGTGACGTCGCATACGCGAGAAGCCACCTTTTCTGCATGAGGGCAAATCATGTGCAACACCACGCAGCGACACAAACACAAACAACAATGGAGGGACTAGAGAGATGCACGTTTTCTTAGCTGGGAATACAGTCATTATTTTGAGTTCAGTGCGTGTCAGCTAATAATAAGAATATATTAAGGTTAGTTGTACACTCTGTGCTGACAACAAAGGGTTAGAAGAAGTTGGTCGGGCGGTATGTAGAGGAAAATGCTGCCCGTAATTAAACACGGTTGACTCGCCTTTGTCTGGTGCCATAATAAACAAGATCCTTGCTACTATCAATGCCGTGCTGCCTTACAGAACATATTTTTCTTCCTACCTGGAGAAGGAGTATGCAGAGATGGAGAGAAATCTGAAGGCCATGCTGAATGTTTACGGACTATTTGGATTTATTTCAAACAACTCCCTTTTTTTCCGACAAATAGCCTACTGTTGAGATTTACTGTATGTTTGGCTGAGGAGGTAGATGACTAATCACCCTGAGGCTCCAAGACCAATTCTGTAGAAGCCTGTGTGACTTCCACAGAACAGCTCCTCTTTCCTGGCTAGTGGCAGAGGGTGCTGCAAAATATTTCAAAACTGCCCCTGCATTTGCATTAAAGTGAAACTCTCAGCAAAAAACAACCAAGGCTTTATTTGCGATTGGATATGAGTCAAACCTTCGTGTAAAAGCATAATTACGACGAAAGAGGCACTTTTAAGATTTACCACACTTTTTGTCTGCCATGATGGCGGTGCGCTGGAGGTGCAACTGATGACGTGAGTTGTCCAAAAACCTTCTTTTTAGTAAACTCTGTGTACACAAACAATGTTCTCAATGCTCGTGTTCATGTGTAGAGACCCTGGTGATACTACGAGCAAATTTCCTTATTGTGTCAAGTCTTCTTAGTGTTTTTTTAATAAATAGCGATTTTGATGCTAGCGTAAAAGTGCCCCTGTACCCCATTGAAAATGAGCTTACCCAAAAACGAAACTACGGTAAATCTTAAAAGTGCCTCTTTAGTCGTAATTATGCTTTTACACAAAGGTTTGACTCATATTCAATCACAAATAAAGCCTTGGTTGTTTTTTGGCAGGAGTTTCACTTTAAAATACAACATAGCTGATCAACGCATAAATAGCACTATTAAATAAATGGCATTAAGCATAATTTATCAAATGTTCGAAATGAATCAGAAAGCTATATTGCAAAATATCTGTGCAATAAAAGTCTTTTGAATTGGCTCACAGAATTGATAATTTATGAGCAGCACAGGACCTAACACGTTTACCAAACAATATGTGAGCTAGTAATCGTTGTGTTACATACACATTATTAGGGTGAAATTAATAATGATATAATGTTTTCTAGTCAGTTGGACTGTCGTCGTCTACTGTAATAGCCAGTAGTATAGCAGGAGGCTTTTGCATTACATGCATGATCATACTTACATACTTACTCAAGAGTAGTGCAATAGCCCCATATCTTTTATCTTTTGCTCCCTTCTCCTTTCTTCTTTTTTCTGAACTGGGCACCTGATGGCTTTGACCTCTTCTTATCCATTTGTGGTTATTTGGCAATCGGGAATCAACACATTACCGATCCCCCAGCACAGTCAACCAAGCGTTGAGACTTAATCATTTCCCCCTGGTGTGCAGATTAATTTTGTAATATATTTCACTATTTAACTAAACCCAGAAAAACAACAAATGCGAAACTTTGGGCCTTTTTTCACATTATTATGACTGAAATGTGCTTTATTTGGAAGGAATTTGTGATTTGATTGACTTTAGCCTACTAATTGCATTAGTTGTGGACTTTTAGATAAATACCCTGCTTCACTGCTTCCCCGCACTGGTAGGGAGGGCTGAGATCAAGAGGCAAAGAAACCAAATTAAATATGTGTGGAACTCTGGGGGTGTTTACTGTTTACCCATCTGGTCAAGTATGTACAGTGTGTGTTTGTTCAGTGACTGGGCCATGAAGCAGCTACAGTATAAAAGCCTGAAGAGGACTGGAGGTGCATCAGTTGATGGACACTTGGATGGTGAGTACTTTTTATTGTGTTTTATGTTTTTCAGCAAGTCATTCATAATGTAGTGGTGATTTTAATTGTACATTTCAGTTCCAGAACATATTTGGACTATTTGGTTCAGGCTTATTCTGACTTATTTCCAGCACCTTGAAATAAAGAAGAAATATCAGTATTATTATTTCTTATATTTTCGATAATATGAATGATGATAAAAAATAATTTGACAATATTATCAAACAGTAATTGTGATTCAAATGTTTAGTCTCCATCAAATGCTGTATTTCCAACTTTTTATAAAATAAATTTCCTTATTCCTCAAAAACAATGTACCGTGTGCAGACGGCCCAGACTACAGAGTCTTCACAAAGTGAGTATTGAACAGAGATGTTGTTCTGTGTTTTATTTCCAGATGAAGCTGTCAGTGTTGTTGCTGCTGGTCCTGCTGCCTCTGTCCTCAGCCACACCTCTGGACCTCGGAGACAACAACGAGCAGAGAAATGGTAAAAACACATGACGTTATGACTTTGGGAAGACGTTGAGGTGTATGTTGATTAGGGGTGTGCATTGGCACTGCCCTCACGATTCGATTCGATTACGATTAACCAGGTAACAATTCGATTCAATTCGATTCTACAATGCAGTGCGATGCATCAAAATTCTACTGCACACAACAAGGCAAATTTTTCATCAGTCATGAGGAAATACAAGCAGTCAGATATTGAACAACAGATTTTATTGGCTGCTATGTGTGTATTATCACTCTCCTGTTTCCCCAGGTGTTCCCCTCTGTTAATCCAAACTCACGGACAGTTTATAATCATATGGATGCTGTTATAATGTGTAGTGATTGAGATCCTGACCCACCAAACATCCTGGAAAGTGACTTAAGTTTGTTAAGTTTTTCGCGCTAAACTACATAATTATACATAATCACCATCAGTAAACAGGACGCTGTCTGACTCTGTCACTCGCGGGGACGGAGGCTGTTTTCTGGGGGAAAGTTCCCTGAAGTCTCGGTCGGGAGAGCTGGCGGTCGCGGTGATTTATTTTCGTCACACTCGGTGAGTTAAAGTTGTTTGCCGGTGACAGACGCTGTTTTTGGAGCAGAAATGTGAGGAAGAGTTGGGAGGACAGGCAGGAGGACGGACGCTGCTCCATGTACAGCTGCGGTATTTCTTTTCCTCATATAAGTTGCCAAAGACAGTTACAGTTACTACGTTACTCTTGTTCGGTCCTGTAACGTTGCTTTGTGGGACATTTCTCTGTATTTAGTTGAGTGAAGGACCTGTGCAGTTATCAGACTGTCAGACCGACACGCCCTCGCTCCGCGCCTCCGGATTACCTGTTCACACACAGGGACGGCCCTGATACTGTTGTTGTTATGCTAGCTAGTGCTGCCGCTTAGCATGTAGCTACAGGCTGAATCTGATGACTAAAGCTGAGTATTGAACAGAGATGTTGTTCTGTGTTTTATTTCCAGATGAAGCTGTCAGTGTTGCTGCTGCGGGTCCTGCTGCCTCTGTCCTCAGCCACGCCTCTGGACCTCGGAGACAACAACGAGCAGAGAAATGGCTGCGCACGTCATTGCAACGTTGCCCCGGAAATGCCCCCGGAAGTAATTGAAACTTCACAACTTTATTGTCCACTCAAGGCCAGAAAATAAACAGTGACATAATCGATTATGGCACGTTGCCGAATCGATGCTGAATCGAGCATGCCCCGCATTGCAATGCATCACCGAATCGATTATTGTTGACACCACTAATGTTGATCATACAATGATACCTATCCCTCTAAAAGACACAGTGAAACAAAAATATATATTTTCTACATTTTGATCCTGCGTCTTTCTGTCAGTTGTTCAGTTACCTCATCTTTAATGCAAACAAAATCCCTCTCTTTCCTCTTCCTGTAAAAACCACAAGATATTTCTGATGAGTCATCCTGAATATTTACATTAATGTGTTTAATCAAATGTAATTTGGAGCCACAGACTCACCATGGCAGCTTGCATAGCAGATTAATATCATGGGTCAGAAGGGTTTTATGTTCAGTTAGCAAGAACATTTATGTACTTAGTGTTAATTTCTTCCTGTCTCTTCCTCCTGATACAACATGAGGACGTTTTGGGTGGAGGTATTTACTGACCCATGCACACTATGGAGCCATCTAATGATATCAGAAGAGTTTGCTTTCTCATGATTTACAGCGTCCATGTTCTCCTTTGTACTCAGATCACTGTCACAGTCCAAGACAGTCCATGTTCAAAATTATTTTGTTACTCAATTTTTTTTCATTGTGCAGTTTGACACTAGAAGGATGTTTCACCTTTTGAAGAGGGAAAAAAGATTCAGCTCACCTTAAATCTTAGATTAAAAAAGTCCATATCATTATTGTACACACTTTGTAACTTGGGATTAGAAGAGTGTCAAATAAATAAAGTTTTACTAACTAAAACAGCTTTAGTCATCAGATTAATTTAGTGAGCACGATGATGGAGGCACAAACGTCCCGGCTTTTCTCAACCAGATTGATCGTTGACAGACCAGCTGGTCGTCTAGTAATTGACAGATAACCGGTTAGAAATCTTGACTCCCCTAGCTGTATGAGCAAGATGCTGTGTTGCAACCTCTTTAGGATTAATCCTCTTGTGAGACATTTTAGTGTGAAGAGTTAATGGCGTGACCAGTTATTGATCCACAAATTAAGTAAAAACATTGCTTTTATAACTGTTTTGCTTCATATTTTTAAACCTCTCTTCTTCTCTCTCATACTAATGCAAACATTTTCCTTGTCTCAACCTTTCCACTTTTTTTATCCAGTCTCTAAGTTGACCACCGATGGATCAATGCTCACAGATCGACCTCATCCGACTGAAGAGGTCGATCAACCTCATCCAACTGAAGAGGTCGATCGAAGGAGGCCGTTTCAGTCTTTTACTACTGTGTCTACTGATAGCTCTAACCTGGAATGGGTGACCTGGAACAACTCTCTCCCTGATGATGCTGTTGCAATTTACAATGGACATGCTGGTCGTCTTGAGTATGTCTGCAAATACAAGTGTGAGGCTGGCTTTTATAGTCCTAGTGAGGGTCCTTATTGTCACTATGCAAAATCAAAAGAAGAATATCTTGGTTCCCCATTTCAGATCCTGGTAAACAAAGACAACTTTGAGATCTTGGAGTGGAAGGACAGTTCACGAGGTTCAGTTCCCAAGAATTCAGTCCGAACCTGTCCTGGTGTGGACATATATGTAGGGCAGAACAAATACGGACTTGGGAAGGTGTCTACTCAGGATAAGTGCTTTTACATACCTATGAAAGGCTCTGAACATTGGTATTGGTACTACCGAGTCCTGACCATCAATGACACTATAGTTAGCCAGAAGATCTACAATGTCAAGTACATCACTGATGAGTCTAAACCCTTTCAGTATCCTCCAGAGGTCATGCGTAAAACAGTCATCAGCAACAATGAATGCAGCCCAGTGATTAAAACGGATACCCTCACACAGTCATATGATGAGCAGCAAAAGTGGGACATTACCTTTTCTATCAGTGTGGGTGTTAGTACGACCATCGAAGCCGGCATCCCTCTCTTCATTGAAGGACATTTCCAGATCAGTAGTGAGCTGGCTTTCAAGTACTCTCAGGGGAACACCGTGACAAAGACTACCACCGACACAGATACTGTGGTATTCAAAGTGCCGCCAAAACACTCCTGCACTGTTACTATGAACCGCCTTAAGTACAAACTTAACATCCCGTTCACAGCAAGCCTCAGCCGCACCTACGGTAACGGGGAGATCCACACGACGTCTATCACAGGAACGTATGACAGCATTCAGACAGCAGAGGTCCATGCTAAGATGGACCGATGTGAAGTTCTCACCAACTCCGAGCCTTGCACATGAAATACCAAAAGCCACATAATGTGTCACATCATGCATCTCTATAATTGATGCTTTTGGGGGGCTTGGTAACCAGCTGTTGTTCCTGTGATTCTGAGTAATTTAAATGCCTTTATTGAAAACACTTTGGATGGAAGCCAGTGAATTGTAATATGTAAAATGTCATATAATTAGTAGAACATACAAGATTATGATAAATTGATGCCTTAATGAATTGTTTTGTTTATAATATAATCACCTGACATTTCAAAATTCTTTTGTTACTCACTTGGTTTCATTGTGCAGAGTTTTACCTTTTGAAGAGGGAAAGAAGTTTGAGCTCACCTCAAATCTAAGATTGTAAAGTCCATATCATTATTGTACACACTTTGTAACTTGGGATTAGAAGAGTGTTAAATAATTCAAGTTTTACTAATTGAAACAGCTAAATGCTGTTTTCTGTAGTGAATTTCAGCATTAACTAAAATGTGTTTAATTTCCTTTGTGAGCAGCTCCTCCATTTCTTTTGTGCATTGCATTGTGGGATATTGATGTCTACTATCCACAAATAAAGCGCTTATTTCCCCTACAATGGCAGTTTTAATAAACACTTAAGTCACTTTTACACTGTGAGCACATTCCTACCTTCTTAGAATGAGTGTGTAGAGTGAACTTTAGTCATCAGATTGTAATTTAGTGAGCACGATGATGGAAGCACAAACGTCCCAGCTTTTCTCAACCAGATTGATCGTTGACAGACCAGCTGTTTTCAGTTCTTAAATACAGATGTGCACATTGTAGATCTTCTAAGATTACTCATGAGTTCTTCAGGAACAGTAGAATGACACCATCCTTTCGAGAATATCAAACAAGAGGGTGTTATGATTCCAGTTTGATATTCACATGGTAGTGATAGTGGCAGTCCGGACGTGGTCTAAACACAAACAACCTTTAGAGTCACTACATTGTAACTTCAGTGGCGTAAAGGAGCTTGTTGCCTGGACACAGATCAATACTGATCAACAGTGATCAACGCTGTTCAGATTTACTGGCATCAGAGGGTTTTAGATTTATGTTAACTTACATTTGATGTTTTTGTTTCTCTCTCATTCGTTTTTATCTTCATTTTAATTTGAAGACCGTAAACACAGAGTCCATCTATTTCTTTCCATCTATCTATATCTCTCTGTCTCTTTGTCTCACACACACATACTCTCTCAGCTCTGATGTTTCTATATGTAGCCTGGTCAAATTTAAAATAATACAGGACACAGACTAATTTACGGGATCTTTAATTCTCCGAGTACTCTCTAAGAAAGGGAGAGTAGCATTAAATTATCTTGGAAAGCTCAATTTGGTTTAGGTTTAACAAAGATTTCATTCACAAACAAAAATGGACATCTTCAGGCATGAAGAGACACTTCAAGTAATATCTTACTCTTCAAAACTCAAAGGATCTCACCTATCCTGGTAAACAACGTTTCTGACTCAAAGTGCATTAATACCAGTGCATTAATGAAAATACATGAACATAAATGAACATGCATGAACAGCTTTTTGTAAGTACATGAACAACTGTAGCGGTAGCTCTTCTGTTAAACAGAATAAAAGAAATAAACAACATTCACATAGTTATTTTTCCACAGAATATATATACTTACAACACTTTATCTCTGTGCTAACTCAGATACACATCATGTGGCGACAGGCCGTCAAACTCATGCAGCTCTACACACGAAAATAAACACAATTTTCAGTAAAATGCACAACTACTGAACGTTTTCCAGCATGAACAATAGCAAAATGTAACTCTGTAAACTGAATTTACAATACTTTCAGCATGTATTAACCTTGCTGACATCTTAATTACTTACTCCGCGACCGAGCACATGTACTCGAAATCTGTAAACATCTGAATAACTACGTCGCTATCTGCGGTAAACATTACATGTTACACTTCTATACAATCTCAAAAGTGAGTATCTGTCCAGCGTTTCATACAGAAAGTAACATTTTAAACATATTTACCCACTCGAAAAACAACAAATATCCCTGCTGGTGAACAGGTGAGTCTCTCTCCAAGCGGACGCTGTTCATCACTTCCTGTTTCTGGTCCGCGATTTTCACTCTCTCTCACGTGATCTCCTATAGAACATCTCACAGTCTGGGGCACAGTGCCATCTAGTGGCTTTAGTGTGAACTCTTATTTCCACTTGGCTACATATACAACATATATCACAGCTGCTCGATCATTTTCTACTTTCACCTGATTTGTGGTCGCTGCATTCTGAATAAAATGGTGCTGTCACTTTTACAAGTCATGGTTTATTAGTATTTTATTAATCAAGGAAACAAGCTGTGGTGATAACATGACAAACTTTTTAACAACGCAACATAAACCTTCATTGTGCAAAATTTTATCAAATTCTTTTTGATCAACTTTATTGATGAAAGGTGGTCAAATCGCTGTTGCTACAGAAATCTGAGATGCAGCAATAAACACAAACATGACCAAAGATTTAGGTTTACACACAACAGCAACAGTAAACCTGCGTGCTGACCTGCTCACAACGACAATACTAGCAGGTTTAATGTTCAAGATTGTTTGACTTGTTTGCATTTTTCCCAGAGGCTACCGTCAACCGGACCCCCAGGGTCCTGTGTGTCAGTTAATTAACAGCGATTAAATACAGCTTTATTTAGGATAATATAAACAAACAAAAAATAGAGAACTAGAGGACAGGTTTCAGTTAATATTGAATTTCAAATATATTTTAAAGCAGCACTATGTAGTTTTGGAGAAGGAAATTTGAATCAGATAAGAAAGATCTTCATAGACTGATTTGTTTTATTTCTAAACAAACTGAATAGACAAACTCTCTTTGTTTTAATGACTGAATAAACTGAATAAACAAACTGACCTTAAAAGGCCAACATAGGTTCATACTGTTTTACTTTGTTTATATGTGGCGGACTCTGCCACTTTTCTAGCTTATCAGTATTCTGTTATCTGTTATTCTATTTTCCTCTGAGAACAGCCTTTTTATGAGTCTAATCTCATGATTTGCAGCGTCCATGTTCTCCTTTGTGCTCAGATCACTGTCAGAGTCCAAGTTCTGTCTCGCTGTGACTTTAACACATGACAATACTTTGACTTAAATACCAATGTCAGCATGCTAATATGCTGATGTTAAGCAGGTATGTTTACCATGTTGACCCTCTTACTTTAATATGTCAGCAATTTAACATTAACACTAAAACAGGCTGTAACTCAGGAGGTAGAGCAGGTTGTCCAGTAATCAACAGGTTGCTGGTAAGAAACCTTGGCTCTCCCAGCTGCAGGTCGAAGTTTCCTTGGGCAAGATACTGAACCCCAAATTGCAGCCTCATTAAGATGAATCCTCCTGGATCTATGAATGAATGTGTCTAGCCATCCAATAATTAGGAGACATTTTAATTTTGAGAGTTAATAGCGCGGCCAGTTATTGATCTCAGTGTCCACAAATCACAATAGTCCACAAATTGCAATGCTCCAAAGTTGCAGGTTTTAGCCTGGCTTTTTAATGTACTCACATACGCCTCAATTGTTTCACTGGGTTTTTGGTACCTGGTATTGAAGTTATTCCTTTCCATTATCACGTTAGTCTCTGGGCTGCATATCTTCTTAAACTTATTCTTTCGGCATTCAGGATCCTCCCTGGGTCTGCCGGTGTTATGACGTCGTTCTGCCCCAACATGACCGGTGGACGTGCATATGTAAAAGTCCGATCTCGCTCAAGAGCCTCGGCTCATGCCATATTGAGGAGTAAGTAGGCTCTGGTTTTAGCAGGTTTATCCCTGTGTGCGGCGGCAATGAATATTTCATCTTCTCGTTCCAACTCCTGCCAGTTTTCTGCCACATTTCTATCAAAAATTAGAGGGTCTGGACGTTGGAATCCATCCGCCACTGTTCACTTCTTAGCATGACATGACCTTTATTAATTTTTTATTTTATTTTATTAAATTTTTTTTACCGTCTCCGCCGGCTCCGGAGAGTTGTCTGAGGAACGTCACACTGAGTGATATCCACCTTCTGACACCATGTTGTTAATGACTGAGTATTATGTGAAATGTTAAACGGCGTTTATTCATAACGGTATGAGCCTGCAGGGGGACATAGGTACAGCCACCGTGTGCACAACCACTTCCAGAAAGAAACTCAAGTCCCATTGTTAACTCTCGTGAGACTCTCGCCAGGTACGGCCACACAGTGTGGTCAAACAGTATAACAGCACAACTGTCTACACTTCTCCAGACACTTCACTAGTCAGTCCCAGTGGCGCCCCCAGGGGGGGGCCAGGGGGGGCCGTGGCCACCCCTGGAAAATTGCTGGCCACCCCACTGGCCCCCCCAGTGTTCCCACCAAAAACAACATGTTTGTGTTTTTTTCAGAAATGTTTGTGTGTTTATCAAAATTGAGGTAGCTGTGTTGGATGCATATTGTCTTTTTAATGAAAAAGAGTCTTGGGGAATGTAATACACAGCCACAGACTTGTGCTGAATCTGAGTTGCCGCAAGAAGGACCATTTTGGTGTGCCACCCTAAGATTTTCACTGGCCCCATCTGGCCCCCCCTATGAAAATGTTCTGGGGGCGCCACTGGTCAGTCCCTCTGCATTCAGGCTTTCCGCTGACCGGAAGTGCAGGAAGCTTTCATGGATGGCACTGCAATGATAGTAACGCATAACTAAAGAGTTTTTTGTAAGTCTTGAGTTACGTCAGCCAACACACTAAATACTTCCCTTTCCTTTACTTCTGTTATGATTTTCTTTTGGACCATTTCCACTAATCCCTGACGAATCACATTCTGAATTTGGCAGCTGGTATACTTGGCATTGCCACATGTATGTAGTCCACTCTCAATAAAGGGGTCATGCTTTACAATTTGATCCAAAAAGGCCCAAATAATTGCCCTTATTGTCCACGTCATCAGATTCCTGATGACCCCTCTGTGCAATATTTTAAGTTGCAGTTAATAGTGGCACCTTGGCTATTGTTTTTATGTAACTTTGATTTTGCTCAACTTTATTTTTTCTGCCCTCATTTAAGGAGTCCAAATGTTACATAATGTTTATCTTTCGCTCCCTTCTCCTTTCTCCTTTTTTCTGAACTGGGCACCTGATGGCTTTGACCTCTTCTTATCCATTTGTGTTTATTTGGCACTCGGGAATCAACACATTACCGATCCCCCAACACAGTCAACCAAGCATTTAGACTAAACCAATTCCCCCTGGTGTGCAGATTCGTTTTGTAATATATTTCACTATTTAACCAAACCCAGAAAAACAGCATATGTGAAACTATGGGCCTTTTTTTCACAATATTATGACTGAAATGTGTTTTATTTGGAAGCAATTTGTGATTTGACTGACTTTAGCCTACTAATTGCATTAGTTTTGCACTATTAGATGAATACCCCGCTTCACTGCTGCCCCTCACCAGTAGGGAGGGCTGAGGCTGAGAGGTGAACAAACCAAATTAAATATGTGTGGAACTCTGGGGGTGGTCACTGTTTACCCATCTGGTCAAGAATGTACAGTGTTTGTTCAGTGACTGGGCCATGAAGCAGCTACAGTATAAAAGCCTGAAGAGGACTGGAGGTGCATCAGTTGATGGACACTTTGATGGTGAGTACTTTTTATTGTGTTTTATGTTTTTTTGCTCAAGTTATTCATAATGTAGTGGTGAATTTAATTGTAAATTTCAGTTTCAGAACATATTTGGACTTTAGTTCAGGCTAATTCTGACTTATTTCCAGCACCTTGAAAGAGGAAAACGTTTCATTATCATTTATTGTATTTTGAATAATATGAATATTGACAAAAAATAATTTGATATTATCAAACAGTAATTGTGATTCAAATGTTTAGTCTCCATCAAATTCTGTATATCCAACTACTTAGATAAGAAATGTCTACTGTGTGCAGACGGCCCAGACTACAGAGTCTTCACAAAGTGAGTATAGAACAGAGAAAAATGAAAATGTGAGAAAAAGTCCGGTTTTGAACGTGCCGGTGTGTCCAGTCCGTCGACTCGGGAGGTGGTCCGTTTAAGTTGGCTAGCGGCTAGCTACACACGAACATCCACAGATTCTGATTCCACTTTGTTGTTCACGCGTCTCCGCATCTCCTCAGAGACTCGGTCCGTACTCGTTTAGTCTCATTATTCCACAACAGTCAGTTTAGATGCACAAAACAGAATGGGACAGAACCGCCGGCAAAATCCCGGTCCAGCTCGCGCCGCCGCAGGTATAAAAATCCGCTTGTTAACTCTTAATGTATGTCATGGCTTGAGCTCTGCAGTGATTGGCTCTGGTGCGCATGTGACTGTGGTGGCTCCGGTGAACAATGCTTCTGAATTTGTAAAGCATTTATGAAATAATTTATTCACGGTATCATTGCAGTCCAAACAAATGCGAAGTCGCACACCACTGAACCAAACGGCAGCCATGTTGAAACTCCCAGGTCATTCTGATCCTGATCCGCAGAGATATTTGAGGCACACACACACAGACAGACAGAGATTCCTTGCTTTTATAGAGAGATGTCAGTGATGACAGAAAGGTGATAACTCGTTATCCGACTGACTGCTGCAGAAGGCTGCAAAAGTTGCTCTTTGAATGATGTATTTTTATGTTAAACGAAAAGAGGTTCACTTTAAACATAATTATTATTAATAATGATGATAATTAATGATAATGATGATGAGAAGAAGAAGAAGTAGAAAAATAGCGTACTAATACAGTTCTCTAGATGGTTGATTATTTGAAAGTGTAAATCTTGAGAAAAGCTTGGCAAAAAAAAGGCACAGTTTGATTTCATAGATTGAAAATTACACTGAAAAGACAAAA
>CAEMYA010000093.1:22984-56904 GCA_903131615.1 Diplodus sargus
ACACACACACACACACACACACACACACACACACACACACACACACACACACATGCACACACAGCCTATCCCAGCTCGAGCTCAGCAGCATATCAGCAGCTGAAGTAGATCCGCTGACCCCCTGCTTGTACTCTGTGTGACTGCTAAGGCCCAGGATAAGAGACCCTTAAGCCTTCCTGCCTATTACCACTGTGCTTCCTCCCCAGCCGCCATTCTCAGCTACCACATATCCCCTGTGACAAGTTTTCAACTTTTCAAAAGTAATACCATCATCCCTTGTTGTGTTTTCAACCTTGGAAGGAATACACTGAGCTTCTGGAGGATTGACTCGTCACTCAGCTGAAGTCTGATGAGATCGAAGATTACTAAACTGTCTGCTTGTTCCAATGTAGTTTATTATCGTTACTGCTCAGAACTTGAAATTACAAGTGAAAGAACAAAGTCAGACCGTTTATTAGAACTAAGCACGACACTAAACCCATGTTCATTTTCCTACAATTAAACTGTAACTAAAATCTGGTTAACCGATGAGGATAAACCTTGTTAATAAACTCTTTTACTCCATTGTCCTTTGATAAGTGACAGTGTCAGTTACTGCATACTATGGCCCTGCTAGCGAATGGTGGCATTACATTCATGACACACTTATCATTTTTCAGAAGGAGTCAATAGTAAGCAGCTCATTGCAAACTATGAACAGAAGTTTTATGGATATTTTGATAATGTTGACCCATTTAGGAGACGTACTAACAAGGCAAGGCTATAAAGTTGTAATACTATGGAAATAAGGAAATTAAGGCCCTTGTTTCCCTGTGATGTAGTGCTGCATACACTTTACTGTGCAAACTATGTGTGTTCATGCGAGAAAAATGTGTAAGCTGCTTTGGCTGGCCCATACACACACACCGACAAGGAGTTGGGAGTTCTGGAGCAGAACCCCCCCCCCCCCACACACACACACACACACACACACACACAGGACACCATAGCTGTTCTCAGAGGTCCCTGTGAGGATTTGTTCTTGGGTAAGGTGGCAGATTGTTAGGTGATGAATGAGAGCAGGGAGTCAGGCCCTTCAAATTGGCCCATAAGCTGCTGGCATTGATTTTCAGTTCCTCGCGAACAGTCTTTGGGGACAACACAGCTATTGCCTACAGCACCTGATGTACCTTCATCCAAAACTCACGCCCTCAAAAACACACTCACAATACTGCACATAGAGTGGGCTACGCGTGTGAGCTGACTGTTATTGGCTGATCGTGTAACAGTCAACCTCTTGTGCAGGAACAAAAACACTTGAAAGAGTCTCCGGGCATAGAGCAGAAGAGCAATGCCTGAGCTCTCAGGAGCTGAACAAGATAGAAATAAGATTTTATACCTTAGTGTGCTTGATACTCATCACTATAAACATTTAGCTACAGCACTTAACAGTGCCCTGACAAGTGCCTCACATTTTCAAACATATAATTGTTTAGATAAAATATCACTAAATCAGAAAAGGTTCCAATGGTTATGGAGACTACAGCACACATGTTAGGAAGAAGTTGTACAGTTGGGAGAAAGTCTGCACCAGCAGCTGATATGCTGCCTGACATATTGCCATTTCAAAATTGCCAGTTTGTCCAGATGGAGATGCTATTCAGTATGTCTAACTGTGGGGTGATGCACTCCAGAACTACTTGCAAAACAGTTAATGGGATTTTAGCATCTAGATGGGCATCTCTGTCACAGCCAAATGATTACAAGTGGCATTGTTTTTCTTGGAAGTTTGAATATAATGTGTGTTACCTTTGCACTGAAGATGCTTCAGAGGAATGTAACAACAAATGGTGGAATTGCTGGCCTGAGCCTGGTGCTATGATGTGAAAGCAATGTGTTCTGTTAAACCGTGGGGTCCATCCTAAATGCCATCACTGTTGGGTGACTTATTTAGTTGTTTAAAAAAAACAAAAAAAAAACACTATTCACCAGTGCCATTTCAACCAAGTGTGGTATACCTTCACTGAAGTCAAGTAGAATATTATAGATGGGGATGAGAAGTCATACATCAGGAAGGATCATTCAAAATGTATCTGACATATTTCATTTTGTTTTTAGTTGTGTGCTTTCCTTATATATACTGTGTAGTGAATGATTTAAATAGTGAGTGAATGAAAGCATAATTTAAACCACAACCGTAGCATCTCCAATGTCGGTGACAGGATTCTAATTGGAGTTATTTCTGTTTCCTGAAACATGTGTGCTTTTTCTGCTAAATTTGATAGTGGCCCATACCCGTGAAGTACACATGATTTGAGAAAATGAATACATGTATAACATTTAATCAAATAATGTTTGAAATCAAACTATGCTATATGGGAAGATTGTGACAGGTCAGGCTCTGTGAGCTAGACAAAGAAGGAGACCATACCAGATTTGGCGTCGTTTAAATAATATTTGAATTGTAACTTGGACAAAAAACAACATAGTAAAGTAATCTGTGGTCTGTACGTCAGTGGTGGTTGCATGGTTGAATGTATGTGTTTTGTTGTGGAGGCAGAACAAAGAGGAAAACCAGATCGAAGGGGTCAGCTAGTTGACGGTAGTGACAATGAGGAGCCAGCCTAAATCACCTACACCCTGCCTGCCCAGGTGCCCAAGACATCTGGTTAGACGGCAAAAGAGGGAACATTGAAATATGGAATATTAAAATGATGAAGTAAAAAAAAAAATTAAAAATGGGAAAAAGCAACAGCAAGTTCATAAAAATGTCTTTTAAGTAGTGATTTAAAAGACAGTAGTGAATAACAGCTCAGTTCCTCAGGCAGGCTGTTCAGGTATGGGAGTTCTGCTGGCACTCAATCACAACGCATAAATTGAAAGAAAAAAAGTTGAAGCGCTCGTGCCTTGGAGACTAAACTTCCTCCCTCTGGAGGCGTGTCTGCATATATGTGAGGAGAGTGCGTGCATGGAACATATCACCGTCTAGACAATCTGGATAACTTCTTCCCAAAGCGCCCTCTCTCCGAAGACTGAATGTTTTATCACCAGCAGATGGCGGATCCTCGGAGAGGAAATGACTTACACGACGGCTAACCTGAGCTGGGTTAAGATGCAAAGACAAGAGGATCCACCAGCTGGTTAGCACACCAGAGACTCCAATAACAAAGTTTGTGTGCTAGCAGAGATTTCTAATTGATTTGTTTTTCCCCCGGCACACCAGCTGCTGGTGCCAGATTAGCTAAACTGAGTGTCAGCCACCATCTGAGGAAGACTCTCAGGATAACACGGTTAGCTGCTTTCCTAGAGTTTTACAAGGAGATACTGTAAGGTCAGCCACCAACATTACAGCAAGAGTCCCAGTGAAAACCGATGCAGTCAACATATACCTGCTGAAAAAAAGTGTTTCTGAATTAAAATTAAAGAGGATTTGAAAGCAGAACAACTGCATCCTTAAGTTAAAGATGTATTCAGACTTTATGTTGGTGTTTATTCATTTGCCAATATACTATCCTCAACAGCTCCATGTTGTGCTTTATAATCTCATAACCTATCACCTGCCAGAATTAGTGAGGGGAGCACCCAATCAAATTCCTCCTGGAGCTGGTGCAGACAGGCCCAAGATAATGCAACGTGACAAAGACCCTTTTACTGTAACTACATTTGACCCAGGTCTGTATCCTTCAGAGGCAAACAGCTACATCCTGTCCCCTTCGAAAGGAGGTGAATAAGCAGCTAATATGTTGTTGAATTCCTTCTTTCTCTCTGCTGTGCTGTAGTTAAAACCCCATCAACACACCATCCAGCTTCCTTCCCCAACGTGCCCACCTTTGGCCCTCCGCACTATGCGTACCATAAATCAACACTGGCAACAAATAACATTACAATCATTCAGTAATGGATTGCACCTTTCACTGGGGGTATGCGCGATCCATTAAAATTCAATTTAGCCCCCACACTTATTTCTCCAAACAAGTAAAAGTGCCAGTCATCATTTTGCGATGCAGGGAGAGACTCGGGCACTTCTGGGCTGGAAAGATTGATGAGAAGAGAGATTAACACTTCATTTTCAACGCCACTGGAGATAGCCAGACCTTAATGAGATAAATGGACTGAAAAGAGACTTAGAAGAAAAGAGAAAGAGCAGAGAGTGCACTGACTGAGTGAGAAAATATAAAGATTTGGTAAAAGAGTGAAGTGTGTTTGAGCACCAGGTATGTTTGACAGGGTCTCAGGCCTGGGGCAGGAGGTGCTAATAGAGGGCGGGTGACGATGGACGAGGCAGAACGTGGATGCTACATCTACTACAAGACAAGCAGGCCAACATACGATTGGTTGCTTTCAAGGCCAACATTCACCCCATTTACCTTACGACCCCAGAAAGCAAGCTCAGATCTGACAAGCTCGGTTTTCACTTTCAGTGTGAAGGAAATCCATTGAACAGCAATTCAGCTCTGCAGGTAACTGTGCTGTGACACTCACTGCCTATCTCATGTCATTATCAGAGTCAGAATCAGAATGTCCTTTACTTGTCCCGCAAACAGGGACATTTCTTCATCACAGCAGCCAAAGGACAGTGTATTGTAATAAACAATAATACTATTAAAAGAATAAACAATACAATAAAAAAGTAAGAAGTAAGAAATACAAAATAGAACTTGCATATACATTGTATATAAATAATGGTTTGCGCTGTTAACAGTGTAATTGTAGTGGATATGGAAAGCAGCAGGAAGGAAGGACCTGTGATACCTCTCCTAATGAATTAGGAAGCATCCCTCTGTAAATGTCTCTGGTGGATAATTTTTGAAGTTTTCCCCATTATTCCCAAATGTGTCCAGAATATACTGATTCAAGCTCTAAAGACCTCTAAAGCATGAACACTTACTTAGTTACAAAAAAACACTGCTGTATCATATATGTCCTGTTGAACTACAGAAGCAAATGTGCAAAACAACAACAACAAAAAAAAAACATTCAGCCATTTTAATTTCACAAAAAGTCATTACTGCGCTGCATTGATTGACATTGTGACTTAAGTGATATTGGAACCTTTAAAACAACATCTGACAACTAATCACCTGTAGTGATCAAAATGAATAACTTAAGCAATGGGTGGTCTACTAACCAATCCATCGCACGCAGCAACATCATAACCTAGACAAGACTCTGAATCTCTAGATGACAAGCTGCTGCAGCCCCACTTGACACATTGTGAGCTGCACTGGTCACGCCAGCAGTGCGGCTGCTCTAACTTGTTAATATGGACACCGAAATTCATAATGCATTGTTTAATGTATGTATTCCTTTCTTATGCTTTAACTATCTCTTACTTTATCTGCATTGGTGATCAGACCTCCCCATGATGATGATTTATAAATGTTCTCAGCCTATTCAGCAAAAAGTCTGCAGGACTTCTTACTTCTGATCGTACATCAACATTCAAGCACACTTTTTTTAACACATCATATTATCATTCACATGGTTTACACTGCGGAGATGATTTTCCTGTCCATGCATTTCATATCTGTATTAAGTAGTCATCGAGCAGAGCCCTGTAAAGCATACTCACGTTTCAGTGACGCACAGAGCCACGTGCTCACATCTCAAATTGTAAAGCTATTAGCCATGAGTGCCCGATGTTTATAGCCTCAGCTCGTTAGATCTCTGGCTCCCTTATGCTCCTTTATGTATTTTGTACAGCTTTTATCACCATAAATTATTAATGTGTGTGTTGGTCTTTACTGTTTAATGTGTAACCTTTCATATGCCACCATCTTTGCTTGGAAATAAAAGAGATGTTCATATCAGTATAGTTTAAGCAAAGGTCAAATTGAAGTAAAATAAAAATCTAAATACAGCCAGCAGGTTTAGAGTTCAAATGAAGCCTTTAAAGCGCTGTGATTTAGTAAGCTGGAAGTAGCAGGGAAGCAGAGCTCAGCAGGGGGTTAAGTAGGGGTGTCACCACTCATACACCCCTCTTTCATCTAACTGCAGCAGTGCTTGTCTTTCGGCCCGCCTCCCCCAGTTAATGAGGCTCCCTGTTGTTCCTTCCAGATCAATATTCAGGATGACAAACACAATACCTGGTTGCTATTCTGGTTTGATTAGCAAACGGTTGTACATCTCATCTCAAATTACATGTGACATGACAGTCCTTATGTCACTCAAATATGCTAATATATATGTTTTTTTTTTTTTTTTGTAAATTTAACTCAACTCCAGGTGTTTATTCCTCCACAAGCTCCAGTCTCTCCCTTTGGCTATCTCCTCCAAAGCTTACCAGATACAGCAGCAACACTGTCACTGTCCCACTGCGCAACAAGAAACCTTTTTTTTTTGTCTCATATGTGCATTCAAATTCTCCAAAAGGCATCAACGCCACAAACACCTAGATGTCACTCAAAGTGGACTCACCCTAGATAAGATAATTCAAGCCTTATAAAAAGATAATTTAAACGCCTGATTATATAAAAACTCACCCACAGTTGTCATGTGCGGACATATCCACTATAGAAACCAGTTCAAAACCAACCAATTGTAGAGTGCACTGTATTTGGAACATATTTAATGCTTTACATTTCCATCAGACAGCTGCTGAAAGTCTGACGCAAACATCTGATCTGTGACGGAACACAATGCGCAGCACACACAGCTTGTGCATAAGAATACGGACATGGTACAATGAGGGAATGTAGTCCCGAAGGAAAAGCCTGTCTGATGGTAATTTAAAGCACCATACATTTAAAGCACCATGCATTTAAAGCACCATACATTTAAAGCACCATACATTTTTCAAAACAGAGCAGACACTTAAACGGATATACATTTTTGATATATGAAGATTCCGAGTGATTATGTATTCATGAGACAGTGTGCTTACATGCTGAAGGTATAGAATATGTAGGGGTGCATGTTATACCCACACATAATCACACTAATTATCAGTTCTCTTGTCTTGGCTTTTCTTTTTTTTCAGCCAGCTTCTGTTCATCTAGCATGTTGGGAGGACTTCCTTGTAAAACCCACTGTTCATACACGTCTACACCTTCAGGGAGTGCTTTGGCTTTTATCTCATCTTTTCCTATCTTGTAAATGTCACTTTTTGTCTCACACACACACACACGCACGCACGCACGCACACACACACACACACACACACACACACACACACACACACACACACACACACACACACACCTAATCCTGTTATATACCAGACCCCAGCATGACACACATTTAAATTTGATATAAACACAGCATGCTGTACAACATATTACATAGGTCATGTATGTTATAAAACAATATGCTTCTGTTTATATGGCCTGTTTTTATTTGTATTTATTTTGTCTTAGCTCTAATATTCCTCTCATGAAGAGCATGTGGAAGTATAGAAGTGGTAATTTCATGTTTCCCCCTGGTTGATTGGGCAGCATAAGTAGATGAAGAAAAGAGCAGCATCTGTGTGAAGTCTGGAGAAATGAGCAGTGGGCAGCACAGATGTGGAGAAACTCAAAAGATTACTCTTGAAATCCTTGTCCTTGACCACTCCTCGGGCTTATCTGTAAGCCTTCACTTCTCCAAGCTGCCTTTTTTCCCAACACACTTTACATGTCTATACTTTGAAAGGCAATAACACGGAGTTTACAGTCAACTGTTTGGATATTTTCAATACTTTAAGTACAGTTTATTTTCTTTGGCAGGTTATGTACAGTAGGCCTGCATGTTGCAACCATGTATTAACACTTCTGTGATAGACAGTGACCTTTATTTAAATGAGAATGTTAGAGAACATTTATAATGTTTTGTTTGACGAAGAAAAGCATTATCTAAATGCTTTATGTTTTACAGTTTCAGAGTGAAATGAAAGGATCAAGATCAGTGTGTTTAGTACAGGTCGACCACAAAGACAGGAGAGGACCAGTTTGGCAATCTTGGAATAATTACCCCAGTCAAAAAGGTAAGACAGTTGACAAGCTTGTACACAAAACACTTACCTCTAATACACAGTCAATATATGAGAAGCATTAAAAACCATATACTGACCGTTGCTCACATTCTGAAATGTCCATTATTACCAGTCAAGTCATTAAATTTAAATGTATATTTAAATGTATGAAATGTGTTTCACTGTATCAGTTGAGTCACTGTTACTGAAACAAATGGTGCACCATCTTTAACATAGTATTGTATACATCCAAATGTTCCTAGTCAAGAAACATTAAACATGTTAATAAGAAAACTCTAAATTTTTATGTTTCATAGAGCTAGGCTCGCAGCTCCCCCTGCGTCCACTCTGTATGCTACCTAGGCTGTACACATGCTCTTCTGAACGTATAGTGATGAGGCCGATATTGATCTTTTCCTGTGTCTAACTCACAGAAAAAACATATTTTCCAAAATGTTGCAGTGTTCCTTTAACATGACCTCTGCGACCCTGATTTAACCACTCTGTAGTCCACATCTCCTCTCTGCAGGAGGCAGAGCAGTGTTAAATGGACTGCTCGCTGTGTCCATGCGACCCTTGCTGGAGATCCCATAGAAAGAATCCGACTCAGCTAACTGAACAGCAGACACCTTCATTATGCTTCTGTCAGGAGCACACAGTCTGGGGTCAGCATCAACCAGCCACACACACTCACTCCCTCTCACACACACACACACACACACACATACACACACACGTAAAAACAAGCATGCACTTATACACCTACAGCTGATACTTTGAGTCAGTTTCAGTATTATTTGGACTTTGAATTAAAACACCACGCAAACTAATATTTGCTTTCACCACACAACATGTCCCAACAAAGCGTTCTTACTCCCAACTAGTCAACTACAGCAGCTCGTTCAGTGGCCTAAAGCTTCCGAATAACCTGTTTGCTCAACCTTCTGCTGTATGGATTTATTTTGTTTGTGTGTCTTTATTATGCAATCAAACAGAATAGATTTGAGAGCAAAACCATCAACACTGGAATAAAAAAAATAAATTATAATTGCAAGTAAGATGAATTTGTGATTGAAAATGTATTAATGCAAATCCAAATATTTTGCTCACTGCTGAGCTGCAACTTATGGACAGGACCTACACTGAAAGATGTAAGAAATGTCTCTATTGGCCAGGGTCGATCTGAGTGACAGCTTGGAAGCACCCACTTTTGGAGTCCATGGAGAAGACAGTGGGAGCAGAGCATGGATGCGCACACACATTATTAATGCGCAGGTATGTTTACACATAACTTTCGTCTAAGTAATAGCAAGAGTGTTAGGTTTGATCTGCTGCATGTAGATTGCTTTTGTTTAACTATCTGTGAATGGTTAAGTAATGGGTTGAAAAACATTACATTATTTTGTTAGCCAATAGAAAAGTGTCTTACATATTTCAATGTAGGTCCCACCCACAAGATGCAGCTCATTAGTGGGCAAAACCATTGGATTTGCATTAATACATTCTTAATCACAGATTGCTTACTTTCAATAATACAATTATAATTATAGTGTTGATAGTTTTGCTCTCAAATACATTCTGTCTGATTGCATAACAAAGACACAACTTAACTTCACCTCAAGCTCAAGACTCAGAAAAAAAAAATATATGTCATGATAAACACTTACTATTATTATTATGCTTATTATGACTTATCATGACTTTTGGAGTTATACTGTCACAGTTTCGATAGGTATTACGCAGTAAAAACTACTTGGTTAGGGTTAGGAAAAGATCCCACTTGCATACTGTGTTAAAAACATCAACAAGAAAAAAAACCACCACAGTCAGTCCCGTAGCGTGACATAAAACAAAGTTACTTAACTACAACGCTCATGTTAAGTAAGTGACAAAAGTTACATAAATGATGCACATAAACTCACTTACGCAGCGTGACTTAAAAGCAAATCAATCTTGACTCTGCTGTACTAGAGTGAGTATCAAGTGACACTATAGAGGAAACTACAGTGCCAAAACTAGAAGCCTGGAGCCACTGACCAGGCTGCAGTCCGACATGTTGAGAACAGACTGCACAGTGACACTTTCCTTATTCTTATTAGCCGCTACATTTTGCGGCCATATTATACTATTAGCATCTTGACCAGCTGTGATCCCATGTAGTATGGCAGCACTTCTGCTTTGGACCGCAAGCGCCTGCAGAGAGTGGTAAAGACAGCGGAGAAGATCACCACAACTCCACTGCCCTCTCTGCAGAGCATCTCCCACCCACCCCCAGCACAGACTGTTCACACTTCCATCCTCAGGCTGGAGGTACAGAAGGGTTAAATCCAAGACCACCAGACTGAAGAACTATTTCTTTCCCACTGCTATCACACTCCTAAACAGAAAATAGGAGTTTACAATCACGTTAAAAATTCAACATCATAAGTGCCCCGACTGTTTACATTTTGCACATGCATAATTGCATCTGTCAGATTTGCATGGTTTTAATATGATTATTAGTGTTGTTGCTTTTTCTTTATTTATCACGTGCCTTGTAAAATTGCTTTACTCTCTCTTTTACTTTCGCTTGTTTATATTTATTTTTACTTAGTGGACAGAAAAGGAAGAATTTCATTGTACAGGGAAACATTTTTCCTAACTGTGCATATGACAATAAGCACTTAGAATCTTTGAATCTTGAATCCATGAGGGAAATCCAAGATTTGGGAATCAGGTGTTTAACACTTGCTGGATTGAAAATACATGTTGCCAGAGGACACAAAGCAGCCAGCAATTATACTCTTTCAATAATATACTCTGTATACAGTTATCTGCACATAATGCAGAAAATGACACTTAAGAGTTTCCTAAAAGACACTGATTCATGTTGAAAACCTTTTAAAAGATCTCATCACAGTGCCTGATTCTTCATTGTTTTTAAGAAGTGAGATTTCACGGCTCAGCACTGTAGCCTTTTTCTGTCTCCCACATTCTGTAATTATATTATATCACAGTGTTGCAAATAAATGTGTTGTGTTTTCAGGTAAGACATCTACATAGTGCAGAGATAAATACAGAGTGCCCCATATAAATGCATGCTCACACACCACATGGTGCAACTGTCACATTAGCATTTTAAAGCCACAGCCATAAAAGAAGACTTACAGCCATATCCACTGTCATAATTTATGGTCTTTTTAGTTACAGTTTAACGCATTACTCAAGAAGGGTAAGAGAAAAATGCTTATTTCAAAATAATCCATCGACTAGGAAGAAAGAGGTGAGCTGTCTGATGAAGGGTTAACCTCCCGCTGCCTTCACCTGGAATGGCAGAGGAAGTGACAAGAGCATTTGAGCTCTATAATTCCTCAGAATGGTGACAGTCCAGGCTTGTCTCGTCAGCGTCATGCTGGGTTAGAGAGCTGTCAAGCTGTGTGCGTGTGTGTGTGTGTGTGTAAATTAAAGAAGGGAGGAAGTTACAGTGGTGGCTGAGGTGAGTTTGATGAGAATCGGCAGTAGGATTATGGATGTGGCATTTGGGGTCTTGGCACAGATGGCAGGTAGCACATCCATGGACTCCAGTGTTTTTAGATGGCCTGAGATGAGCTGAGTGACATCACGGTAGAGAACGAAACCTTTCGGACATAATTCTTTTCCACCTATAGATTAAACACGACTTTCAAATCAAACATTTGTACCAGTTCTGTTCTCACCCTTTTCTCCTTTCGACTCCCCCCATAGATGATGCCCTCAAAGTTTTTGGGTAATTGTGTCAAATGAATAGAGGGCTACTTTGCGTGGTTGTCAACTACAATGTAATTTATGTAACTTACAATATCATTCTGCCTGTTGCGACAGACATTTCGCATTGGAGACACTCAGGCCATGCTCAGACGACAGGAGTTTTACAGTCCTAACCAATTTGGAAATTAACAAGGAGAATCTTCACAGGTGTTCTTCTCTCTGAGCTCAATCATTCTCACAGTACAAGCTTAGAAAGTAATGGCTCATCACACACAACAGGACAGCTTTGAGACTATTGTGCCAGAGGGAGCAACACAGCACCTCACGTGATTCCATGGTGTAGCAGATATAAACATAATGGAAAGCGGTGCAACAACTTGCTGTAGTATCGACAGTACTGTACTGATAGTACTTTGTAGTGAGAACAAACAAATGCAGAAGAAACAAGTCTGGATGAGAAAATCATTTAAAGACGTGGTCAACATGGGTTGTCTCTTCTTCAGCTAGAAATTTTTAACAGGTGCAGCAAGTTCCAAGGGCTAAAATCTTTACTTCTGCTTGGCAACACCGTCAGCTGCTCGTCTCTCATTGGCTCATGTGAAAGTTCTGTGGTAATGACAGTTGTAGTTGTCCAGATTTTAAAATCTTAAACATCCAACATGTTTGATATTATCAGGGCAGCGCTAATGAGTCAGTGAGCAAGAGTAACAAGGCTCGATGTATACAGCCCTCACAATACCAGATAATCTGTGGTGACCATCGACCAACCAATGTCCCCGCCCAGATTTCTCCTAGGATTTCTCATAAGAATCAGGGTTATATTGACCTGAAAAAAAATCTGTAGTCTGAGCCCGGCCGTATGAATCCTGATTTAGTCAGGAAAATATATTTTTTACTTTCCATCAGAGAGAAAGAGCTTTTTTTTTTTTTTTCCCCAGTGTGCTAATACAGATTGTTTCAAACACTCTTGGGAGCATGAGAGCATTGCTTATGATGCTGCAGAGAGCCCTTCTGAAGGGTTCTTAATAGTGCAATAAGAGTCTCTAATGCACTGTACAATGAGACTGTTTTCAATGTTGGCGAGCAGCAACTTAACAAGTACATACATTTCTAAGTCGCTTCTGGGTCACATCGCTTATTCCAAAATCAACTTACTGTAATAAGCTGAATAGGAATAAATGAAATTTCCAGAGACTTAACATTATTATATGGTTTGGAATAATGTAATGCGTGGCATACATGTGTCAGTGTGTGTGGAACTACTGCGGACTGCGCTTATCTGAGAACCAGGCAAATTTGTTGAATATCACAAAAAGTGCATTTGTTTAATATCAAAATGTAATGTGCCTGTATTTAGCTACTATACTTAAGTACACTTTAGACGTGCTTGTACTTCACTTGAGTATTTCTAACCTATGCTATTTTCTACTTCTACTTGAACAGTTTGTCAAGCAAATGTTGTGATTTCCACTCACATTTGTCTGACAACTTACTTTACTATAGTTACTATAGTTACTATAGTTACTTTTCAGATTCTAATTATCCATGCCTTTCCTGCCCAGCAAAATCTATATTTCTCCAAATTTTGTGATTATAATTTTAAACTTTTCTGATAACTGAATTGAAGGATTATGTGTTCCTTTATGGGTTAACCCAATAACTAAAGGACCTCAGGATGCTTTTGTGACTTTTGAAGAATACTTAAATCTCAAAGTACAGCAAAGGCGGCGGGTGGGCTTGACGTTTGGGAAGGCTGCCTGATTACACAGCGCAAGGATGAAACTGCTGATCATTATATATATAATTAATTATATACAATAGTCTCAGTCAGTAGCGTAACATTACGGTGATTGCCCCCGGTTCAAATATTTTGTTTGTGCCCCTAAACACAAGCGCATGCTCGTGCGCACTGCACCACACACACACACTAAATAAAGGAAGGATACGCGACCGCTGACACTGCACGTTTTTCTTCTTCGCCTTTTTCACGTGTTGTGCTGCTTTCTGTCAGTCAGTATCACACTGATGATCGCCATGGCTCCGGTGCAGCAAAAAAATAAAAAGTACGACTTGAAATTCAAACTTTCTGTCGTGAAATATGCAGAGGAAAACTCGGGAGAAGCAGCTGCTAGACGAGAAGCGCCAGAAGAGAGTGAGAGATTGGCGAAAAATTCAAACGGAGCTTCAGAGTCTGTCCGAGGAGGACAGCAACAGGGCCAGGCTGGGAGCGAGCGAGGAGCCTGAGATAAACGTGGGGATGAGTTATCAGCAAACGGGCACGCCACGAGAGTGTCCCGCAAAATGATCAGGGCGATGGAGAAACAAATGTCCTCCACCGTGAGTGACAGCAGAGATGAGGAGTTTGCTGCGAGTGCTGGTCGCTGAATCGTTTCCTCCGCCGCAACAACTTCACTTACAGAAGGATGCCAGAGAATTCACCGAGAAGATGGCGAATTAAACCCAGATTTTTGAGAGGAAGGAATTAAACACCTGTACCAAATTGCCGCCTGGTCTGTTCAGTGATTGAAACAAATAAACGGTAATAATAATAAAAAAATGTTTTCCTCCTGTTTAAAAAAGGATCGGATATCCATGTTGGATTTCAAAAATCACGCGCCAAAGCGACAGCGGGTGTTGACTGGCTCTTTTTGACTGTCACCATGGCAACGCGTTCTCATATTTGTCAACATTGTGACCGCTGCAGCGACAACCTCACACACACTGAGGTTGTGCTGCAGCTGCAGCCCGTTCATAATAAGAAATTTCTAGAAATTTTCACAATTTTCCAGCATAAAATTTGGGAAGGCTCAGCCTTCCCTAGCCTCCATTACCCGCCGCCCATGAAGTACAGCAACACTACAAACATAGAATGATGACCTCACACATCTACAGCTATATAATGCAACATACACATTAATGCAGCAGTAAAATTAATCCAAAAACATCCAAATATAAAGCAAGAAATCTCTGTCTGTCTGACGGGGTTTTATTCGCATATCTCAAGAAATGTTCAGTCGATGGAATTCACATTTGTCAGGTTTGTTACAGAGGGCCCAAGGTGCATTGTTAAATTTTGTGCATCTTGGACATAACACACATTCAAAATTCATCAGTTTTTAAAAAATAGTGAACACAGGACTGTTAAACTTGGGATTTTCCACTCTGGTGGTGTAGCACACAAAAGGACAAGCGCCGATATCTCTCAAACGTTGGTCTTCAGATTGAAGAATTCAATTTCTCTCCTTTTACTGATCTATCAAGGGAAAACAATCCTCCCTGCACCACTAGTGCACCTGCTGCCCCTGTTTTGTTAAGAGTTCCTTTTGTGGCTCCCTCCTCTCTTTATGTCACTCATCTCTTCCCACTTTACACTGTACATTTCCCTCAAGAATGCCTGAACCTGGAGGAGTCTAACACAGTTTAGTGGTCTTGAATAATAATAATAATAATAATAATAATAATAATAATAATAATAATGAAAAAGTACTACATTTACAACACATGAGAATATATGTTTAATATGGAACAATCTGCTGTGTAAAAAAAGCAAGGAGCATGTACAGATTGTTAGGTGTTCTCACTGTATGGGTTAATTTTATGCACACACACACACACACACACACACACACACACACACACACACACACACACACACACTGGGGAAGTTACCTAAAACCACTAAAAAACACTGCTTGGATCTTCTGAGAAAAACAGATTAAACAGAAAAGTAGTGCAAGGGCAATTCTGTGTTACTGCAAGAGCACAAACTGAGACTATACTGATAATAGCAGGCGCATTGTGCTGTCATCTTTATAACACAGTCATCTTTATTTCTCAAGGGCCCTATGCCAGTGCCTCTGTAAAATGTACAGCACTTGTGCAGCATACAAGCTCTGGCACACTAGATCAAAGGGCAAGCAGGAATTGATTTGGATGCGTCTTTGCCGCCTGAAAATAAAAGACCTTGTAATGAAGCGTGTTTACTGCCAGAGCCCTGCACAAATGTCCCCTAGGAACCATGTAATGTATGGGGGGGGGGTTATTGTGATGCACTGCCCACCCATAACAGCTGCTTGAATCTGACAATTTAGCTGTGTTTCCACATAGACTACCTCGCATTCAACTGGAAAAGGGGACGCATCAGCTGAAGACAGAACTGTCGGGTGAATCCCAGAGCAAGTGCAGTACAACTCTGAGGATCTGTAGAGACATCCTCGTGTTCGGAATGGGGAGATAGTAAGGGACTCGTGGTGGTTATATGATGGCACTGACTGGGGCCCAACACATAGACATTGATCTGTTTTGGCTCAGTCCAGTCGCCAGAATAAAATGATGGCATGTATTGTTTCTGCTTAAACAAGTTAAAATGGTATACATAGCATGTTGGCATTTCTACAATATTCATATTCACAATATGTGTACATGAGCTAACTTTCATGTTGAGAGGAGGAGGGTGGCACTGGAGCTACAACTAGACTGAGGCTAACAAACCAGTGACTAAGGTTCAAGACTGTGAATCAGCATTCGTAAGTTTGAAACCATTTGATATTTTAAAGGAAACCTCTAGACAATTTACAGTCATGTTTGTGGAGACAAAAACCAGATGAGCTTTGCACAAAAGATAACTAATGGCCCAGTGTTTGTGGCATTCACTTCACATGCTCATGGACCACAGAGTGTGAACCCTTTTTGATTCTGATGATCATGTGGTGTTTCCTCTACTATCAGCTTCGTGCCCCAACATCCCTTTGGATAATGGTTATTTTTGACAATTTCACAATGCACAATCTATGTCCGTTGGAAAGGGCTCAGTGCTCTATATGCAGTGAAGTACAGGTGTGATGGTCACAATGGTTCATATGCATAAGTGGATTTTCATAAATCTCCCTAACATCACTATGTCAAGCAAAGATCATGTAGAAAATAAATGATTATGCACGATATGGATTTCAGAAAACAGATAGCAGATAATTATTTCACATTTTTGTATTTTAAAAATGTAAATTTAAATGTAAGTTTAAAAGTAAATAGCCTGTACTTTATTCACCTCTGGGGGTAAAAAGGCTAAGATGCAGCAGGTAAAGACGTATTTGTTATTCATAAACTTACAGACATTTTCCCTCCTCTCCAAACACGTATTCCAAGTTATGTTGTCTTCGTCTCAACTTGAGAAACAACGTCCACTCCAGTGACAGCTGAAAAAACAACGTAAAAGGTGTCTACCGCCACATACATACTCACAAACCTGCACCTTGTGTAAATGCTGCACTTGTTAAGTCAACTAAAGCACTTTGGCTTTGTATTATCAGTTATGTTTATCGGCTATAATTTAATTATCTACTGATTACCAATTCATTAATTTGATTTATTTTGATTAAATATTTAAAAACTCATCCAAATTCAAAATCCTTTTGAATTCAAAATCCTTTTGAATTTGTTGATTCCAAATTAAGAATTTAAATCTCAATTTCAGGTCTAATCTTTACTTCTACTGTGGTAATGTAAACATTTGGCAGTGTAGACAATTAAATTCACACAGGTGCAGTAACTCCATAGGATTAAATGTATGCTATATGGCCAGGATTTAAGCGGGTGAAAAGAAATCTAGATGGCCACTGCAGCCTTGTGCAACTGCTGAGTGCCTTCTTGCTTGCTTGCTCCTCTGAGAAAAAGTACAAACTAGGGAATTTTACCAGAGGATGTATGCTCGACCCCAACAGTATCATGGTCAATTAGGCCAGCTGATAATGTGACTTAATTAACCATGCACTGGTGCTCTAAAGAGCTCTGCTGGACTCTGGAGAGCAAAAGGAGCAGAGCAGGACAGAGGAAATACATGTTGCATTTCTTACTATCAGTATGCACAAAACCAACCTCCTGTATGTTTCCTACACATTTATATCATTAAAATGAGTAATTAATGAGTAAGTCTGTATGTAGAGATATCAGAACAGACCTACCAGCAGACATACTGAGTAACCTGGTAGATGTAAAAGGCTTTAGCAGCTACAGCCCTCTACATCTAATCAATCGTTTTTATCTGGCAGGTATGGCTAACCGTCTGCTGGGAATCAACATTAGCTCCCTAAATAGCTAAACTCAAGTCAAACTAATCCCCATAAGCATTTGCAAAGACTGGCATTATCTGAAACCCCACACACTGCATTTATTCAAGCTGTTAGCTCTGGTCCCCTGGAGCCTGCTTCCGATCAGTAGATGCACACCCTCGCTGAGGATAGGGTATTGACTGAAATCAATTATGGGCCCATTTACTTAATGAGCTTGGTCAACATCTGTGTCGGTGTGACCACTGTGAACCACGCTTGATCAGCCAGCTTTTGACGATGTCTGAGGCCAGCACTGATGTTGATGGGACTCGAAAGCATCTGGGCTGCCATTTAGTCATTTATTTGTCATTCATTCATTATTGTGACCAGTGACACTGTGCAACCACAACCTCCAGGCATTGCTCAACCGGATGGTTGTCCTGAGGTACAGCAGGTTGGATCGTGAAGGCATCGCAATCTTGGCAACATTGACTGGGAATCCCATACTAAATTAATTCAGGGAATCCAAGAACATTTGCGCTCATGTAATCCGGTGTATCTAATATTGCTGTGTTGGTGTTCTTGTTATTGAAGAACTGAATCTAAACAAAGCATGACACAGTCCACTTCTGGAGCAAGTCAGTGTGGCTGAGAGGGCTACATACAGGTCTCTCACTTAGGAGATGGGTTCTTTTTCAGTTTTTTTGTCGCTGTTTGGTTAGGTTTGGGTACTGAAGTACTTGGTAAAGTTTAGGAAAACATGGTTTAGGTTACTACCAGAGCCCGACTGATCTATCGGCGGGCCGATATACTCAGTGTATGTATAAATAAATAGATGCTTAGCATTTTTTATGTAGGTGGATAATCAGTTTAGCAGGTAAGAGAGCTGAGGAAGGTCGACACACTGCAGTGTCAGGACTGTATAATAATTCACTGAGTGTAAGTGATTGGTAGTGTGTGGGATTCTTAGTCCTGTCACATTTGGAGTTTGTAATGTGACATAGCTGTCCATACAACTGTGAAGTCCAAATACGAACAAGAAACAACAAAGAGAAACATTATTGTGCTACCCCTGGAATAATGTGTAAAGAGTAGATATCTTTTAGCTTGTAGCATATCACTTGGGTATATACAGTCAAAGGAGTTACAAATACAGTGCCAAAGAATAGCAAGGTCACTGCCGAAAGCCTTCTGAAGGTACAGGCAAGCATTACTGGAAATTAGCAGTGAGGGCTAATGACATCAGAAGAAGAACAAGATGTTCTTTGAGATTTCTGATATATATCATATCATCATCATTTCACAGTAAGTGAAATGACTGTTTAAAATAATTTCTAGTGCCACTGAAATGATGACTGAAAATGAGTACAAAAATGAGGTAAAAAGAGAGCGAAGTAAGGAAAGGTGAGAAAGACAGAGAGAACGAGATGGAGAGAAAAAGAGAGGGATTGCGAAAGGAGGACCGACTAAGTGCTAAATGGTGTGAATAATTGAGTTGGAGGTGGCAACTTAATGAGGTGAGCAAGAGAGTGATCACGGAGAAGGCCAGGACTCCCAGTGTGGCCCTCCCAGCAGGACTGGCTAACACTGCTTGGCACACGCTAATAATGAGAAACTTCACGTGTGCACAAGCACGAAGCAAGTGTTACAATCACTGAAAGGAAACTAAAAAGAGAGCAGGTGCACAATTGGTCACTCCTGAGGTACAGCTTTCACATCATCACAAGTATTATGCAAAGGCGTAAAGATCCTAATGTGTGTGTGTGTGTGTGTGTGTGTGTGTGTGTGTGTGTTTTGTTTTGATTAATTTGAATATGTTTCTATTTGCCGCTCCTCATTATTCTGAATCTCGGCTCTGGTTAGTCTTTCTGGGCCTCACCATGTCTAGTCTTAAACATTTGTAGCTACATCCTCCCAGCCAATTAGCCTTTTATGTCAAACTAAGTGTGTTTGTCAGCCTGAGTGACATGTCACTTGGATTTTCCCTGAATATAACACAACCCCTCCATCTCCTTTCTCCAGCATGTCTGCGGAGTATGTAACGGCCAATCTTACTCACTTTTTTGGTTTGTCTTTGACCTCACTTTTGTTCTGACACTGTAGATGTAGAGTCTGACCAATATATCAGTCGGCTCATGGCTATCAGCTGATATTGGTCCATCACAGATAATTCATTATCTGCGTATCCACTCTCAAATATGTGACAATGTAACAACAAATATATTTAACAGAACATAATACAGAAAAATATGTTTTGGATAAATTATCTAATTCAGTGTCTTGATGTTGTCTTGGACAATGATGCATTTTGTAAAGCTCACACAAATTCATTGCAGAAATGCCATATAAAAATATCTGACTCCAAAAACCCAGTATCGGTCTGTCTTTACATATTATTTTCCTGGATAGAGCCAATACTAGTAATATAATAATAATAGATTTGACAGACACGGGTCTGTGAGAATATCTTAATGTACAAACACATATACACACACAAACACACACACACAAACACACAGTCCCTCTACACTTGGAAAGACAAATTAAATTCAAATTGAGATGTAACCTTGGGAAACTGATGAGGGGGAGAGAATAAACACAATGACGTCACGATTCCTTCAAAGAGGAGCTAACAGTCTCGTCAAGTTCTGTCAGCATTGTCATCGTCAGTTTACTTTCAAGTAACACTAAGCAGAGGTGGCATCTGAATCTGTGACAGGCTTTCATATGACAAACTGCTGTACAAGACCCGATGAGAGACTGTGTTTATCTGTGTAGACTGCTGCTTAACACATGCCGAACACTTGTTCATCATGCTGTGTGACATGGACTCCTCTTAAATCAATCATTTTGGGCATTTTGTTTTGAGTAATCATTACTCATTTTAACCCAGTAACATGCAAGTTTAATGAATAGGACACATCCAGGAGCCCAGAACAAAGAAAGGCTTCTTGGGAAGTTTATACACCAAGCAGAGTCAGAGCAATTTGCAAACACTGTCTATGACTACACTTATAATGTGTTACAATACACCTATGTGATAGATAGATAGATAGATAGATAGATAGATAGATAGATAGATGGTTACCTTTTGATTTAAGTAAAGTAAATGAAGGTAAAGGTGATACAAGAACAATACAGGACTGTATTTTTAGAACAGGCACTAACATACAATGGAGTTCGTTGTGTGAAATCAGAAAAATCACTTATACTAATGTTTATAGTGCATTATAGACAAGTATGACTGACTATGAATACTGATGATATAGATCATTTCTTTTAACTATGAATATGTTGTGCTATAGGTGCATTCTAACACTGCTGTTATGTCCATAATGTGTTATAATGCATTACAGACGTGGGCTTTATTTAAAGTGTTGCCAACTATAATTTCAGCATATCATAATCAGACAGTTAATACAAAAAGAGCATACAAAAATGGACACCATGGCTAATTGCTCCTACTTTTGGACCCCATGTTCTAAGAGCATCAAACTGTAAATTGATTGTCCTACTACTTTCAATGTAAATGTGAGCAATGATCGTGTCTCTTGGACCAATAGGGCTTGTGAAACTGTGAGTAGGACTGTAAATATTTCCAGCTGACATTAAACCCAGAGGAATATTGATATCAAACAGTAATATTTTAGAGTTTAGAGCAGCCCAGTAAACAAGTAGAGCCACACCAAGACATATGGTCTGACATTATTGGTCAAAATAATTTGATAACCATATTTTAGCTGGTGATGATGTCTTGATGTCGAACAAATATCAGACACAAATAATGTCTGAATTCTAGTAACGGTGTCAGCGTCAAAAATCAGGGATTGGTTGTAGCTCAATTGTGCATTAATTCAGAAATAATGTGACACTCATCAGCCGTGCTGTATGGATGTTCCACGCTGATCTATTTTTAAATCGTAAACTCTCGGGTCTGACCACTTAAGTGAGTACTGAAGTCAATATCACAACAAATAATTCCATAATGCACCAACTTCACATTAGCAAACATTTTACCCAAATGAAATAATGTATCTTATTTTCAATAAGTATTTTTAAAGACAATTTATTGTTCAAAGGCTTTCCTAAGTTTCCGAGTTTGGATTGTAGTTTAACAAACACTCCGCAAACAGGTGTATGTGGGATTGAGTCATAATAAATCAATGTGTATGCATGTGTGTGTGTGTGTGTGTGTCCATGGTAATTGTCGTGTTTTCAATCGTTTTAGTTAACAATTGAGCTCTGTTTGATCATTATTCAACTTAACACATTCATTCATATACAAAGAAAACATGTTTTACCTGCTGTGAAAACGTCATCCCAGCACATGCAAGGGAGAAGAACACAAAATGAATTAGAAGATTATCAATAGTTACATTAGCATGTTAACATACGTAAATGATACTGAAACATGCACAAATTCTGTAGCAATGCTGGATGACTTTGCTGTTTGTTCCTGTCCAAAAGCAGACAGCAGAGATTGAAAGAAAAAAAAACACAGTTCACAATTGAAAAAGACAATTCTTAAGAATGGTATTTTTTAGAAGACACAAAGACTGGCAGCCCTGCTGGCCGTAACACTGCATTGCATATTGTTTATTGCCACTGGAAAGAAATACTTAGAATGCTAACTGAATCACAGTGGGCTCTTTTTCCATTGGTAAAGTAAATGTTAGCATGATGGGCTCAGAGCTATAGCAGAAGTGGAGGACTGAGTTGCATCAAGAGCCCTGCTGGGAAGAGGAAATGCTCTCTGATAGGCAGCCCTCAGCCCATAGCTTGCTCTCTGCTGTTCTGAAATATGCAGGCAGTGGGGAAGCCTTCCTCTGACTTCAGATGAGCCCGTCTTTTTTCCTCTCATAAGTGATTATTCAAAGTCTGGCACAAGTTACAATATTCAGGAGGACTGGGAGACAAGGGTCCTTGTAAAACAGGTCCATGAAAATGAGAGAGGTGTGGTATTGACAGGAAGATGATACTATAGACCTAAAGCCCTGCTGGTTCATTCATGGTACACATTAACATACAAATGTATTGGACAGAAGTGACAACATGAAGAGTAGGCTTTGTGAACTTGCCTGCAGTAGGACCAATATGTGTCTTATGTCCCCTTTGCCTTGCCATGCTTATGTCACATGACCAGAAGTCTTGTCCCCTCACAAACCTGCAATTGACTTACTTTACTCATACAGTATGTTCAACTGTGAAAGATAGTTTTTTATTTATCTAAACCTTACCACAAACACAGCAGATCAGAAACTTCCCTAAGACTATGAGTAATTCCTCATTGACATCTCTGCAGCATACAGTGATTTTGATAGAACTGTCCACCATTCACATCTTATCACCTATTAACCATCACAGCTGGTATCATTTAGCTATGACCACAACATGTTATGACCTCATCCAAGTAGTTTAACTGGCCCAAACCATAACAACTAGGGTGGCAGATAAGAGAAGGCACATATGAATAGTTTTTGCAACAGTTATATAGGCCATTTAGAAAAGCGTTAATATCAGCTTCAGGTCATCTGACTGAGTGACCAATCGAACGCCCTTGCTATCTGAGATCCATCTGACATCTGGTTAAAAATCCAAACAAATTATTGGAGAACATTATCAGCAAGAATCCCCAAGCCTCATTGAAGCCATTGAGCTTCGATAAGTGTAAGGTAAAGGAAGGAAGGTGTGATAGCTGTGGATATGGTGTTGGTGAGGGGGAGGTTGGAAAAGAAAAAATCACTTCCATTCAGAGTGGGGAGGAGAGGCCTCTACAGAGAGACACAGAGAGCTGATGCAGGCACAGGGAGCAGGTAATTAATGGTATTCAGGCCAGTCTAGGTGGGAGATAAGCCGAGTCCCTCTTATTGCACACTTTCCCCAGGCCTTCCCATTACCTGGACCAACATAATGACTTTCTGAGCACCTCAACACACAGCTTATCCTCTACTACAGCACTCATCCTCTCTCTCTCCCTGCCTCTCTCACTCTCTCTCTCTTGGGTGTAAGGGAAATGGATGAGAAACATGGAAAACAAAATGGCCACCATTACCACTGTAGAGCACTTCAATGCTCTGTGGTGGTGCTAATTATTTCTCTGTCATGTTTGTCCCATCTCATAATGGATGTCATAATTATTTTTAAATTGGGTAATAACAGGAGGGATCAGCAGGGAGGGGATGAAGAGACCAGAGGAATTGAAAAACAAGGATTTCCCTGTCTTTTTTTAGGTCAGTTTTTATATCGGACTATAAAACATACAAGCAATTAGTTATGGGACCATTCTCTACTGACCAAGTGGAGTCAGGATTTTGGCATATTAGTATATGCATGTGATACATACTGAGGTTGACTCTGCAGACACAGATTGTGTGTGTGTGTGTGTGTGTGTGTGTGTGTGTGTGTGTGCCTGAGGATGCTTTAAATGTCCCTGGAGTTACATTTCTGGTCCAAATGAGTGATGTCACTATCTCTGTCCATTTTCTTTGCACAGATAGTGGTGGAGACTGATAGGTCCATATATCATTCATCATAAATGGCCTGGGGTACGGACATGTGAATTGGCTGCGGAAGCATGGTTACTTGCTTAATTCAACCGCATCATGTTTTCACTCTTTCTTTTCTTTCTTTTGTGTTTTTCAACCTCTTGTGCTCCATTTAGATATTCATCCTCCTTTATTTAACTGTTGCTTAGTTGCTGCTTATTTTCTTTGTGTCATCCTTAAAATGAAAGAGGAGCTTTTGTTGCTGCTTGACACTTGTTCATTGTACAAAAGACTTCAATAAAACCTGTCTAAAAAAAGACTGTGTTTTTCGTCTCCTGTTGTGTTTGTATGTCACACGTTCCTGCTCTTGTGTGTGTGGGTGTGCCAGCATATGACTGCAGCTCTGGATTCTTGGTCTCACAATGACTGTGCTCTCATCCCCTGTGATGTGTGTATTTCAGAGATTTATTTTTTGTGTGGTGTGTGTGAATATGTGTGTGTAGGTGTGTGTGGGGGAAGCTGGCTGAAAGAAAATGGGTCATGGGTGGAACAATAACAATTTAGAGAAGAAAACAATGAATGTGACTGTGACAGTTGAGGAAAATACATGGTTTTGCTTTTAACAAACTCTGATGGAAAAAAAAGTGGAACGAAAAAACAACCAATAAAAAACAAACACTGCCAGAGAGGTGGGATCCATAATGCACTGCAGGGGGCAGAGTTGATTTATGCCACCTGAACACAGGTTCATAATTGCACATGTCAAATGTTTGCAGATGGGTTCAAAAGTTTTCTTTTCTAAATGTTTGGGCACGCACTGATAAAGACTGGGTGCTTTGTGCTCGTCAGTAAACACGTGTTACCCTTTACAAAACTGCAAAATCCACGCTTTTTGTTTTGTTCTTTAATAGCTCAAACGCCATACTATACTTCAGATGAGTAGTAGTCATCAGATATAAAGATGCTAGCAAAACAATGTCAACAGAATTGATTAAAAACATGAATTTCAGATGTCTACTACAGATAACGTGGCATTACCTTTGTTGGGGCTTTTAGAGTAATTATTTTAATCCTTTCTATTATTTTGAATGTTTCAAACTAAAACGGCACATGAACTACTATCATAAAATGTATAGAATGTGTATTATAGTAACACTGGTCCCACAAACTTATCCTTGTAGACAAATGATGTCAACATGATCATTACTCTTCATTGTTCTAACAAAAAACAAATCAAATCTTTTTCTGTTGATGCTTTTTCACTTTTTGCTTTTATCCTGGTCCATTGAATGTCTTTCTACATACCAGTTTTATATTTGCTTTTATTGTTGTTGTTGTTCATCTTTTGCCTTGTGCACAGCCCTTTGTAAACCTGTTTTTGAATTGCTCTACAATTAAATTTCATTTCATTATGTAATTTTTATTATCAAAACTCATTTATTAGCAAAACCCCCCCACTCCTTTTTCCCCTGGAGGTCTGGTATAAAGTCCTTTCCATTAACAGGTATCTGCTTGTGAATGCAGCATCTGAAGCAAAGGGCAGGATGTTGGTATCATAAGCGTTCTGCATTCCATTTGAGTCTGTTTATGGTCCATGTAGCACTGACTGAATTATGATCTCAGGCACCTAACTAAACGCCAGATAAAGAAAGAAAGTGTTGATCTCTCCTCTAACTTCATCAACTGGATAAAATATTCTGACAGAACTGGTAACTCCAGCGGTCTCAGCAGGATGTGGCTTTGTTCTGTCTCCTCTGACTGTCTTGGATCATGTAACACAGGTGTTGTCATTGGCATTTCATTGTAGCTCTGTTGTCAGACAACTGTAACAGTATGAAATATCAGCTGTATTCATATCAATGACACAGAGACTTGGCAGCAACAGAAGGTTGCTCCACGCTGAAGTGCTCAACTGTGTCTGTTGAAGTCTGACAGTCATACATATGACATTTTCAGAGCCCTGTCCATGTGATGGTTGGAGTTTTCATATTCATCCATTCAAGAGAGTTTTTTAAGAAAAATCTGTGTTTGAAAATACAGCAACAACAGAGAATTTCTTTTCAACTTTATCTACATCTGATATTATATTTACAGAATATTTATACAAACAAAGCGTTGCAGAATAAGTTATTTCTGTACACTTTCATTGTCCATCCTCCTCTATCTTCCTTGATCTATGAGAAGATTGTAAAGGCAAAGCTTTGGCCCAATTGTCTTCTTGCCTCGAAGAAGTGTACTGGCAACTGCACCTCATTGATTCCTTTATTATTGCTCTTCTCATGATGACATTTCCCATTTTGTCAGTTCAGCTTTTTTCCTCCATCTGATTTCAATTGCTGATTATTCCGCATCACTCGGCTCTGATTTGATGAGGGAGCCAACAGAGTTATTGCTTCCCTCATTCACAGTTATTGCTCTCTGCTCTCCCCTAGCCAGCCTGACTCAGGCTGCACGCAGAGCAAATAATATTGACAGAGGAGGCGACCAACATTTTGACACATCAGCAGAAGGCTGCGACTGACAGAGGACAGTATAACTGTGCATGGATTTCTGCAGGAATATACACCACACATGAACTGTAGGTGTTTACTAAACGTATAGACTGAATACGCTTAAAGAGCAAAAGCTTGATTCTATTAGTCTATAAGAAGTGAACTAAGTGTTTGAAGTAGTTCAATTCAAGTGTTTAAACATCAGTTTCCTTTCATTTTTCCTGGGCCTCATTCTTTCTACCTAAGTAAGTGCATCGGGATCGATTCGACTCTTGATAAGCTGGGACTTTTAAGTTTCGAGTATCTTCAGGGTCATTCCTAATTTGCCAAATACTGACACATTGGGATTGTAGGTCGGGCCGGCTGCCACCCCTAAGCATCAGCATTTGAGGAGTTTGGGATTTTTCTTACAAGTAGGACCTTTAAGGTGTGATTTCAGTTTACCTCATCTATGCCATTGTAAGAAATGAATAACTCATTACGGCAAAGTTGTAAGAAGAAAACAGTTAGCACAGTTATAATTGATAGTGTAGCCACCTGTGCAGTGCTCAATATTAAGGGTGTCACGATTTCGATTTTAAATCAAAATCAACCGAAATTAAGTCACAATCTCGAACTTCGAAATAAAAAAATGGAATCGTCGAAGCTGCCACACCCCCAATGTCAACGTTTGCGTTGTCGACAAAAAAACCACAGCTTGCAAGCTCTGCAGAAAGTAGATGGCAGGTTATTTTGTTTACGTTTCCAATTGACTGAAGATATAAGTTACTGTTACGTTATGTTTTTAATAAATGTTTTAAATTTGACAATGTAGTGCGGTACATTGCGAACAAAGGTCAGAAATGATATTGCATAAAAGTCTAGTCTAAAAATGGCATAGGAACCTGTGCTTTAAAATATATATATATAAAAATTGAGAATAGAATCGAACCGTGACCTTAGACTCGAAAATGTAATCGAATCGAGGATTTGGAGAATCTTGACACCCCTACTCAATATGTACATCAAGAAGTCCGGCAACACAGACAGGCTGCTGTACCAGCAGGTCAGGGGGAGCAAAAAGGCCAGGGAACACATCAAAAATCCACAACGCCTGGAGCACATTGGACAATGCCTGGGGGCTGGCAGTTAAAACTAAACAAAACGCAAACTGTCATCACATAGAGAGCATGTCAAAATTGTTAAATACATGTTATTCATTCTGCTATTCTTTCATTGCCCACTGCAGTTACTTGTATATCACTTGTTTGCCTATTTGGATGCATTTTAAATCTGAATTCAATCAATCAATCAATCAAAACTTTATTGTCATTTAGTTGTACCAAGAAAAGTAGTGCAGCAAAAATGAGATTGCGTTTCAGGATCCCATAACACAAACACAATAAACACACAATATATACATATAATAATTTAAAACTAAAACATTTTCTTAAAATAAAAAGAGAGAGAGTGGTCAGGTCATGCAGTGATGACTGAAAGTGTGGGAGTTTTGTGCGTGTCTCATGAGCTGCCTGCAGGTGGGTTAATGCTTGGTGTTTAAATATTTTGGGATAAAGGAGTATGACAAAAATATGACTGTGTGTATATAGGTGCATGCTGTCCATAGTAGGCCTACTGAAAGGGAGTGGAGGAGAGCAGTTGACAGTCAGCCACTACCCCCTGCCACTACAACATTCCACCACAGACAGAAGGGAAATGACTTGCTGAAACATCACACACACTGTGCTAATTAGAACAGAACGGAAACAAAATGAAATCACTTGTCTATACCTTGTCTATGAACACTTGTACCTGAAGATTTCTGCTACAGTTAGGTTGATAAACAAGAGTGAAGATAAATCCACATTTAAATCCCCAAACTGCCCACCACCACATAAAAAGAAAAAAAAACACCTACAGGCTCAACCCATGTCACCAAGTATGTCACAAAACTCACCCCAGAGGGATATGTTCATACTTGATAATAAGCTCTTCATTGCTGGAAATGACTTAAAGTAACCTTAAACACGCTCACAGTGTCAACACAGAGAATACGATGTATCACACCAAACATTTCCACAGTAGATTAGAAAAAAGAGAAAAACAAGTCTGCTGCTGTCAAAGTGGAGGGTAAATGGTGTGTGTCATGGAATATAACCTATTACCCTAGCCCACATCCATCCATCTTTTTACATTGACATTCATCTTACCGCACATCCCATCGATGCATTAAGATCACCTGTTCATTCACTTGGTGGCTTATACACATCATTATGCATAATTATGTTAAAACGGGGTTACATTTCAACACACAAATCTGTTTTTTTCTGAAGCTGTATGACTGTTTGTTTTGTACGGGCGAATATTTGCGAATAAAATATGTGTGAGAAAATATTCTTGCCCTTGAACCTTTTATGACCCATACACACAGTGTATATTTCCACACAGAATGAACTTGATGTGAAATAAAAACAGCATGTATAAAAACACTGACGTGGACTGTCTGTAAATGTGAGTACATTTCACAGCTCAGACTGAATATGACTTGCAGCAAATGAGTCCAAAAAAGATGGTCTCCCATTTATTATTCATTACTGGAGCACACCCAGGTTTTTCATCACAGTGGCATCACCAAGTGGAAGTTTGCCTTTCAAGATTTGTAGGATAGAGTGTTTACAAATGTGTTGTAGGGGGATAGCCCCCTCAGTTGTAATTTTTGTTTTACACATCAATTGAAAAAAAAATAAATAAATACAAAAACACCAAAATGGGGGGAGAGTCTTTAGCAGGGATGAGATTCTGCTGTGATTAGTTGTTATGTAAGCTAATGATTTAACAGTTTGAGTCAGGCATGGAGACTGTATGACGTGCAATTTATGTGAAGTTTTGCTATATTTAGCTATATTTACACCCTGCACTCCAGTGTAAAGATGATACTTGGCCATCCGTCATCGAACAAATTATATGTTCCAGAAAAAACTTCTACAGTGGGGTTCTCTCAAGTTTGTGAGACGCTCTCTACAGAAGGGTTCCCATACACAGTCGATCAAATTTAGATCAGATCAGGTGTGTTGTTTGATGCCTTTTTCCTCACGCATTTTTCAGTGTATTAAACATGCTCTCTTTCTCGTCCTAAGATAAATTCCAACCTTGGATTTTTTTTAATGCTATTTTTCTGCCATTATCTATGTACTCAAAGCTAGTGACTGATGAACAGGTGTATAAGCTTTACATCTTTTTCTGTTTACCACTGATGTTTAGAAGTAATGCACACTCCTCACAAACTCGACCAAAGATGCACAGGACTTACAGCATCGATATAATGATACCAGTGGTGAAGAAATATAAAGTACGCCAGCAAACCACAATAGAACAAATAATCCAAGGCACATTGATACAATATGTTTTTTAACAGCAGTGAGGTGTTTTAGAGAGTTTTCTTTTGTAACTGCACAACCATACTCAAAAAACACAAAGCAATACAAACATGGATGTATTTAAGTTAGCTCTTTTGCAATTCAGGGGCCAAATCTGCAGGGTGTAGAACAGACAGGGCAGAGTGTATTGTGTACCAAATCAGTGTAGCCACATCCTTGCTATAATCCATTTAGCTTGCCTCTACCCCGACTTTGCAAGGAAGGACTGAGACTCAGCAGAGCGAAGCGACAGCCCAGGCTGCATGTAGCAGGAACCATGGGCTAAAAATACCATTTGCTACTTTTGTCTCTTGAACACCGCAGCTTTGTTGACATGCCTTTCACATTCTCTGATCTCTCAAATTCATATCTCACATCACAGCCTTCCCCTGTTATGTTTGACACTCTCAATGCAAAAAAGAACTTGCAGTTATAGCAAGACTGATGAATACCACAGGTTATTTTGCAGCTAAATATCTGTAACTACAGATGCGATTCTGGAAGTAATCGCAGCATTAATGTCAGTTCTTGTACACAGTGGTCAATGCATGGCATCTCCATTATGTCCAAACACAGATAAGCCAATCCCCCTATACTGAATAATGAACCTCAAGCTTTTGAGAGTAAGTTCATGTTTGGTAATTTCAATTATTATCATTATTATTATGACTATTTTTTTTAAACTATGGACATATAGAAAATGGAAATACTAAAGTTCACAAAATGACACAGGTCCACATAACAAGACGAGGCCACAAGATCAAATAATAATACAGAAGCTGCTTTGGTTGATATTTATTCAACTTCATGCTATTTATTTTTTTGCATAAACCTCACTCAGAAGCAATTCGAAACTCGCCAGAGTTCAGGAACTAATCGATGAACCAATTACAGTGCAGTCTACAACCTTGTGCTAAGTTCTGCTCAGCACTGGTACAGATATGTATCTTTGAGGAGTAGAAAATGGCCTAGACGGGACAAAATCCCAGGAATTGTCCTTTAACCTGCATCTGTTATTCTAAATGTGCTCAGAAGAAAAGGATTCTGCCAACGCTGTAACTTCATATCACAATGGTGCAGGGAATTATTGACATTGAATGTAAAATGTAAAACCTCTAGTTACAGTATTTAATGCACATTGATGTTATTACGGGCTCAGATTTTTCAGATTGTATGAGCTCCTGTGGGTGCCCAGTTGTTTGCTGTAGGTCCTGAATGGCATCCCACTGGCTGATGCAGACGTCTGCCTGGCCTCTCTCATCAGCCCTGATAATAAACGACCCGGCTCCATGCCTCATTTCACCTTAGGCTCGGCAAATCGTCAGAGGAACAGATTAACGGGACAGGGAAGCCGGCACCCTAGGTGTAAACACTGTAGTAATCACACTAGGCTTTTCAGTTGGACAGCCTTACCCCCATCTTCTTTTTGTCCCTGCACCTCACACACCCAGCACATATACTGACACAGACTTTCACACGCATACATACATTGGAATGGTTTGGCTTTTGCCCCCCTCTGTTATTTCACGCTGTGTGCACCTGCCAATTGAAGGTCTGTGCTTTAGGAACAGAGCTGAGGATGGTGTGTGTGTGTGTGTGTGTGTGTGTGTGTGTGTGTGTGTGTGTGTGTGTGTGTGTGTGTGTGTGTGTGTGTGTGTGTGTGTGTGTGTGTGTGTGTGTGTGCATGTGTGTGTGTGTGTCAACTGGGAAAGTAGGGCAGCATCAGGACCTGAGGGTATGGAGGGTGGCCTCAGGGATACACAGCACAGACAGCAGGGTGTCTGAGGAGGAACAAAGTGTGTGTTAAAATATTTGTGTGTGTGAGTGCACACACTTGTATTTAAATGCGTGTGTGTGTGTGTGTGTGTGTGTGTGTTTATACTTTCCTTTGTATATTCATAGAGGGAAAAAAATCCTCTCTTTACTGTCATACATACTTAGAATTAAGGTCTGTTGAAAAGGCATAACATGCATCTTCTTTCTGATCTCTCTAATGATTTATTGACAGTGATTCAATATGGAGATCATTGCAATAAATAATGAACCAACATTGCATTAGTTTAAATGTGATTTTTAGATGACATGAACATTAAGGGAGACCTCTCTAGGCCATCAACATTATCAACATGTTTCTCATAGACATGTGAACAGAATGTATGTATTGTTAAAGTGGTGTCATGTAGTTGCTCCTCTCAACTCTGCTGCTAAATTATTTCAAAGATCAAAAACAGTGACAGCTACGAGGAGATGAGTAATCTGACTGGCTGGCTTTCATGATGTAACAGTTGTTTCCTGATTGAAAAAATCCAAGCTTTAGCTCTGTCACTGAAACTGTGAACAGAACACTGTGCCAAAGTACTTTATTTAAAAATAACTGATAGTTTGAGGGTGAATTGATTTTAAATGCTGACTGTTTTGTCAGGAACCTGTCTGCACTACATGATCCCACTGACTGTTAAAATAGTGAGATTGTCAGCAGAGTGAGAAATAAGTTACTAACTTTGTAGGTAGCCATCAAATAATGTCATGTTTTATAAAGTGATCGACTTGTTAGGTACTTAGACCAAACTCTGTTGATGCAACCCAGTTAATTGAATTTGGGTTTCATTACAAGAAATGACAGACTTTACTTGATGTGAGGGATTTTTGCGTTTTCACATTAGTCCACATCAGTTTCCCCATTTAGTTTAAAGAGGAAAGTCTGAGATTTGGTCAATTGAAAAGGCTTTTATTCTCCCTTTTTACTGATTAAAATCACCTCTTTCACCTATACTGATACAATATATTTGATCTGATGTCAGCTGTACAGACAGCTATATCATTAAAATGAGTACAGTTAAAATCTTCCCATATAGCTCCCCAGGTTCTTATCAGTCACATGAAATGAGCCTCTGTGGCATAAAAATGTGTGAGAAGCTCTAATGCAGACAGCAGTCACTTCCAAGAGGGCAGATGTTGCCTATGTGTGCCTCACATTACACCATAGTGCAGCTATGAAGGATAGAATATGAGATGCTAAATCATATACATGGTGCTGTGAATGTTGACTAGTGAAAAAGTGAAAATACTTTAACCAGCACTTAACAGGCCTTTACTGATGATTGGTGGAGTCATATAGTAACCATTCTCCTGTTTTTCATCAGACCATGTATGAGCCTTTGTTCTTTTACTCTCTCTCTAATCAAAGAAAACATCCACTAATTAGATTAAACACATGTAATCTCAATATTTAACTCATCATTTAACTCAGTTTTAAAATAGGTGGTACAGTGAATTACCTATTTTAACATTAGCAATAGAACATGTTTGTACATGTATCATCTATCTCAGACTTGAGCTGGACCACTGTTTATTTTTGCTAAAAAAAAAAAAAATTGTTATCTTCAATGTTCATTGAAGATACTACTTTACAAAAAAATTTGGTTTCATTCTGGTTTACCGCTGAAAGTTGGGTCTGCTTGCATTTGCTCATATCCTTATATTAGAAGGTTGAACCTGAGTGTTAATGTTGCTGCACACACGCTTTAAAACATTTGCAATCGAGCAGCACACAACGTCCCTACAATCAGTACAGTGTCAAGCTGGGCACCCAAGATCTGTGTCACCATTCAGTACCTGACCAAATGAGAAATAAGGTCACCATTTCCTTTACTGTTCCTGAGTTCTAGCCTGGTTTTTGAAGAGCATCATGATGTCACCATGAACTTGACCTTCAACCATTTGAATATAAAATGTCATCACTTCATGTGGGAAGGTGTTGTCAGAATTAATGTTTGAATTCTTGAGACAAGATTCTGCTTTGTGAGTATGCAGCCATCTTGACCTTTGACCTCCAAAATCTAATCAGT